>VZTR01008429.1:494750-525275 GCA_013400775.1 Chaetops frenatus | reverse complement strand
ATATATCTTAGTGAGTCCTACAAGGATGAGAAGGTTAGAACTCAGCCCAAAATTAAGACACTTAAGTGTTGGTGTCTCAGTATGGGTGTCTACATGATACAAATTTAAGCACCCATGGTAGACTGTGAAGTTTCTCAGCCCATTCATCTGAAATCTGGAGAGTAGTCTGGCTTGTCTTTCAAAGGCCTCACAGGGCTTGGTTCAGTTGCCTAAACATGTGTCTAGAGACGTTTGAGATTGTCCTGAGATAACCGCAGGTGTCTGGGTTTCCCTAGACATTTTCACAAGCTTGGCTGATGCAGTACAGGACCTACAGACAAATCTGCACACCCACCTCTGAACTGGCAGCTGGATGACAGGCAAGAGACCTTAGCCCAAGTGGTACTAAAACCCTGGTGAGCTAATGACCCAAGCCTGCAGCTGGTGATCACGAGGAGGCATCTCCAGGCTTTGTTGCCTTACTGACTGGCTTGTATCATCTCAGTGAGTGTGGTGGGGGGTTAAGGCACCAGCACTTCTGCGTCCTAGTCTATGTTCTCAAGCTCAGTGAGTGTTTCTGTAGTTCCTGGTTATTAGAGGACAGTTACCAAATTCCAAACAATTCCAAGCAATGTGAGTCTTGCTCACATCAGTTCAGAACAGTACATGGCTTTATTTTTTTGTAGCAGTGAAAATGGGCAGAGGCTGACAGTATAAAAATAGCATTACAGAGAATGCTGCTTAGAGATGTTATTTAGTGACAACATTATTCTACTGGTTATGTGACCTTTTATCAAGAAGGAAATGGTAAAGAACATATGGTAATGAAATACTTAGAGGATGTGTCTAAAAAGAAATTTAAGATCAACAGGCTGTCTCATGCTAAGGCTTGTGATTATGTGGCACAGCTGCTTTAAATTATGCATCAGCGTTTGCACTGAATTAGGTGGCAATTATGCAGATATTAATTATGAAATCATTCAGTAGCCTTCAGTTCTGTCAAAATCTGTTAGAATACAATGAAGCAAAAATAAAAATAGTCATGTTGGAGTGTCACAAACGAAAGGAAAATTGAAATATTTGCCCTAGAATTCAAAAACTAGTTAACACGTTGTAAAATACAAACATGCCAAACTTTTGGGATTTGGGATGCCATGTGCGATGCCTCTGTCAGGAGGGAGCAGAGCTGGGATGTGCTGCAACAGAGCACCTCTCCTTACCAAGGTGCCCAAAAAGGCAGCAACACTCCCAAGGAAGGCAGATTCTTCTCAGACCAGATCATCATGGGGCACTGACTCAAGCTGATCTCCCCTTCTGCACAAAGCAGCAGTGCCAGTTGCTCCCTCGTGCAAATATTCCTTGGTGCCTCCCAACAGAGCTTCCTCTCCATTTCTCTGTAAGCCCAGGAGGCCTTTTGGCAGGGCAGAGAGCTGTCCATAGCACTTCTGACAAGGCTTTTACTGTCTCACATTCCCTTTCCTTCCTCGTGGAAACCTGCTGTACTTGTAAACCGGGAGAAAAGTAGCAATGTACTGGGAAAATGAATAGAAAAATCTGGTAAATTGTAGGAAACAGGCTTTTTTTGTTGTTGTTTAAAAGCAAGCTTTTGAGAAGGAAGGTGGTCAGTGGAAACAACTGTTATTTACATCCTTAGTGCCAGCATACAAGAACACTACAAATAGGAGCCTATTCAAAATTCATGTTAGTGGTTTGAAAACCTTTAATTGCAGTTTCTGAGGGAAGGAGGGAACAGGTAGGAAAGCTCTTCTGCTGGGAATAATGAATATCTAAACAATTATAGTATTTTTTTTTCTGACTGAAAGTTTTGATTAAAAATTCTGTAAAGTTCCAAGTTAAAAGCTCCTATAGAAAATTTTGTTCTAACAACAGGAAGAATGATTTGAAACTGACTTGAAAAAGTCCAGAAAAGGAGACAGAGGAACAGGTTCCATCCTCAGACACATTATCAGAGGGAATACTTGCAGGGAGCCAGCCTGGGCAGACGAGTATTGGGCATTTAGCGAGCCCATCTAAGGACTGACCATCTTGCTTTGTACCTGCACCAGGCTGGAAAAACAAACCTAAGTGACCTTTGATCATGAAGAATCATTTCATCTAGAGAAAGTATTTAAATAGCAATAGCTTGCCACAGGAAAGGCAAACTTAAACTGCTTGCTGCTACTTTCATGCTAGACACACAAGAATCACAAGCCTCATTTCACTCAAGTTATCTTGTCTGACACTGAGTTACAGGTAAGTAGCAGTGACTCACAGAGTGAAGAAGTGAGAGTTTACAATCTTAAAGCCCACAGTAAATCTTGAGCAGTGTCACGATAAGATCCTTTAAATTGCCTTGAAACAACTGATGTTACAAAATGAATGGCAAAACTATTTTCTAAGGCGCCAGGGAAGCAAAACCAGAAGATTACCCTGGAAAATATAATGGAACTCTATTTTAGTCTCATGCAAACTTTGCCCAAATCATTGTTTTAATAATATTTTTGGCCTGTGAAGATAGCTTGTTGTTTCTTTCTGGATGATAAAAACTTCTAGCAGGCTTATATATGGAATTTTAGATTGCACGTTCATATACAAGAAAACAGTGAGGAAGAAATGGAAAAATCTCTGTTCTGTTTTGGGTATTTTTTAGCAATTCTCCCATCATACCCCTCTCCACTGTATAGGACTAAAACCTGACTTCCTCTGATATCCTGCTAGATGGCAGTGTCACACAATATCAGCAGTAAGCAAAGACTTCATTCTTTTACATAACAAAAATCAAAACAGATTTCCCTTTCCTGTTATAGAAATTTAAAGAAAAAATATTGATGTTTGATATGATAACTTCTTTTTGTATTCTTGCTTTCAGTTATTCAACAACTGATACTTTGACAAGTGGAGTAAAAGTCTTTTGGGGCATCTATTACTTATTTAAACATAGGAAATTACTTCTTAGGTCCACTAATTTTGTAGGCATTTGGGGGAAATTAGTTTGTTTCATGGTGTATATACACGGCTCATGTGAGTCTGGGTTTTTCCATAATGAAATTTTAACAACACAGAGCAGTGCAGAGCTCCAGATGTCTGGGTTTCTGTCCTTAAAATAATTGCATATGGACATCTCTAGGTGCTCCAACGACTTTCACTTGAATTAAACAAAGATCGTATTTTTATCTTGGTGTATGATTTATTGCCAACTAGAAATGCCAGTCTTTGGCTTTGGGTGTGCAGGAGACTGCACTGGAAACATCTATATATTTATTTTTGTTGATTGTATCTGTCGTAACTTTCAGCTGGATGCAGAAATTTGCTAACTTGCCTGACTTCATTTTTTGTGCAATATTACCTGCCATGACACACAGTAGTATGTGTCTATTTATGTGACAGTAATCAGATAAGAAGAAAATTAAGGAAGTGGTAAGTAGTCAAAAGTCAGGAAGGTTAAGATTTCCTCAGAGAAGTTATAAGTATAAAGAGTTTTATAAAACTGTCATCAAGGTCTCATGAGTAACCTTGATGAACATAAATTTGGTACTTTTCTGTGTTGGAGTTTAGTTCTGGATGTTGTCTCTTGTTTTGAAGGGAGTCTGAACTGGAGTGCCAGGTTTTGGGAGAGCGGGTGTTTCAGAGTGGTGATAGCTGCTGAGGAGCCTGCAGAAGTGCTGGCTGTGCTCTGTGTGCAGTGGTGCCTTCGCCTAAAAAGGGATGCTGTATGTGTACTGGCAGCCTCATCTTGCATGATGTGGGCATGCTTGGTGTCTAAAAGGAAAATGCAAAGCAGGTTTAGTTAAAAAAAAAAAAAAAAGGCTAAGTGAGGATGCCAGGGTTGGAGAAATAACACCCCTGCAAGAGGAATATGGGCACTTCCACAGATAATGCACAACTTGTGCTTGGCTTTCACTCATTTGTGCCCTCAGTTTCTCTGTGCAAGCCTATTCTGGCAGTTTCTAAAATTCAAGAAGAGAAGGAAAATGACCTAAAAGTAGGAAGTGAAGAACACAGATGATTGCAGTAGCTCAGACCTGATGGAAGGTAAAATTGAGTGGCTATCCAAAATAGTCACGGTATGTGTGCTCCTAAAATACTACAGCAGTGGTTTTCTCACTTCTATATAGTCTGTCTGCTGCCTCTGCAATGAGGTAAAAATAGATTTTGGTAGAATATATTGGAGCATGTTATGATCAATTTTTAGCGCTGCATTATTTATTACTTTAAAGAAGAATAAATAAGGCCAGATTGCTTTCATTTTGAAACCAACTAATTCTCTATTTCTCCAGAGTGAGTAAATACTTATTAAGTTGAACTTAAAAATTGTACTTTATTACTTGAGTAAATACCTACTGAAGCTCATAAGCGAGCTAAGGAGTTGGCAGCACAAGTGGCTTTTGTCTCCTCTTTCAGGACCTTGTGACAATTAAATGGGAAAAATGATGCTGCTGAACCCTTGAACCCTTTTGGATCCCATAATTGCCTTGAATTTTTTTTTTTAGATCATCATGAAGAGCTGGATTCAGACAAGGTCTTTGTCAGCTCTATGACACCCTGATGGCCAACAGCTTGTGCCTGATGGAATGAAAATGTGTGAGCAGATGTGTCCACTTCAGTGTGGACATCTGACCCTCAGCCATTTCCAGAGGCATATTGTCAGCATATGGGACAGGCAAAACTGGGCACACTCACAGTTAGGGAAGAGAAGAGAGGATGGAGCAGGGCACCAGAATTACCATGTGAGGGAATGGGCTGTGAGAAAGCCAAGGAAACAGAACCTGCAGCCCTCAGGAAACACGTGATGCCCCCATATTGGGCCCTGCATGGGCAGGCAGCCATCTGTGGCCCAGACTTCTCACCCGCTATGTACAAATTGGAGGTCACCTTGTTGATGAGCAAAGTAGACAAATATATTGGGGTTGCACTGGATTAATGGAGAAGCAATAAGATAAAACCCTCCTTTAGCCCTGGATTGAGGAGAGAACCGTGGTTAGTGAATTAAACAAAGCGTGTATCCATTAAATGATAATATGCTGGAAATGAGAACGGGGTTTCAAGGGAGAAAGAGTAGCAAAGGAAAAGGTCTAGGCTGCATTTAATGCAAGTGAGAGTTGGAGCTGGCTCAGCTCTCAGCAGTTGAGACAGGGGCAAAACCTATCCCATGGGACAGTGTTGGTGGGAGCCCTAGGGTAGGGGTGTGGAATGTTTGGGATGGTGCTCCATGGAGGTGCTGCTGCAGAATCTGTGGGGAAAAGGAGGTGAAAAAAAATCCATCTTTAAGGCTATGTAAAAATTAAATAAGACCAAGCGTAACTGATACAATAGAGATTACTTTCAGTAAGCGTCTGGACATTTACTCATCTTTTTCCACTATTAATTTAAAAAAAAAAATTGTTTATTTTGAAAAAAAGGAACAAGGCACATACCACAAGAGAATATTCTAAGAGAAAATGAAAAATAAAGACATGGAGGCATTTCCCAAAGGCATGGGGAAATATAAATAGTCTTGAGTTCCTTGTCATAGGGAAGAAATACTTGGTGTTACTTTTATTTTTAGAAAGAGGGAGAAGTTATGAGACAGCCTGATATGAGCCGGCTGTCTGAAAATATCTGTCATTTCTAATGTATGGCCCAGATATATCTGACCAGTCTGCTACTTGTGTGAAAAACATGAAAACAGAAAATGTCACTGTGGAAGGGTACATCTATCCTGACGCAGGTGTCCAAAAGTTAAATATCTTGGTGCAAAGTATTCACCACAGACTCGTTTCATTTGGTGGAGGGGAAAAAAGCATCATGAGTTGATGATCTGTCTCATGCTAAAATAAGTTGCCTGAGGTAGCCTAGGAAGATGTAAAATGGGTGACCGGCTGAGGCATTCGTGTCTGAAATCCTCTGAGATAAATCTTGTTTACAAGAAACTCCTATTACTGCATTGCTTTCAAAATGGAAGGCTGAGCAGACCAGAGTGTTTGCTATGTATGAGTTAATTTTTGGAGGGGTAAGTGTTTTGCAGTGTAGAGATCTAATACAATCTTAACACCTTCTTAAAATATATTAAGGCTTATAAAGCACACTGTATTTTGGAGTAATAATTTCAAAATTTCTGAAAAAGAAACATGTCAGAGGTAGATGCAAAGTCATGTTTTCCAGCCGATCCACTGTGACAGGTTTTTAGTTGAACAAGAGTTCACGTACACTGAATTCGTGCAGAATGGTAAATTTTCTGTATTCATCGTTGTATAATAAATCTGGAGCTGGAAAATGAATTTAAGTCAGAGACTATAAAGGAGCTTTGTGAATTGTAGCTTCAAAACAGAAAATCTCAAGCTGAACAGTGTTCTTGTAATTCTTAGAACCTAGTCATGATTCTCTGTAATTTGGTCAGTTCCATTAACTGTATCACTTAAAGCAGTAACCTGGGTGTCAAAAGAGTTCACAAAGATGGAATTTCAACTTTAATTTAAGAGATTTTCAGTTTTACTTTTTAAATTTTGAGACAATGACTGATCACAGGTGTCTTTGCCTGGTCTGAGGAACTCCCAAATCGATTTATCCACACTAGTATTTGGTGAGAAGCTGAAACCATTGGCACTAACATCTCTCTTGGTTGTCATTCCCCTGGATGATACTGCAGAACTGTATCACCCTTATGAGCAACCCTGTCCGAATTTCAGGATGTTCTGTATTGCACAAGGGGCTTAATGACCACTATGATCACTCAGAAATCCAGAAGATAAAGGTCTAAAAGAGCCATGCTCTGGTAGGAAAGAAAGTCTTGACATTTAGGAGCTGAAAATGTCACCTCTAAAAAGCTGGAAAATTTTGAGGAGCAAAATTAGAAAGTAGTTTGCAGAAATTTAGGTTCATTCTTTGTGTTACTAGTTTCAGTGAGGTCTGCTAACTGTCATTGGCACAGTGTGAAGAATTTTGGTGTAAAGGGTAGCCAGCTTTCTGCCACTTCAAACAGGTACCAAGCAAGAAGGCAATGGAGAAGGTACCTTTATCTGTGATTACCTCCAAAAAATGCCCTTTTCTGTTATTAAACCTTCTGTGAGTTACTACTCAAGAGTCTAAGTGCCAGGCCATTCTGCTTATGCTGGAAATACTCTTCTTAGTAGATCTCTTACTGCAGCAGCAGAAGGTGTTTTCTGGCATGTCTGTATCCAAGTCTGTGGATTTTATCCATACAGAGCATGAGAAAATGCTTTCCCATGCTTGACCTGTAGACCTTTGTACCTGGGACAGTGCACACTCTTTGTACAGTCTTGGTTTTCAGGTTTTTTTCTTATGTATACTATGGTAAAAGTGTCATGACATTACATCCTGTGAAGTATAATTTTATAATAGTATCAGAGCAAATACGACAAGTCATAAATATGTGCATTTCAGATGTAGTTCTTCAAAGAGTAGTAGACATGAAGGTGGCTGGACCTATTTACAAGTAACAAGGGATTGCAGACTCTGTAGAAAGTGTTTGCAGGGATGTTCCCTCTGCAGTACAGCTTCTCCTTTTTCAGCATGCAACTGATGGAGCAATTAGCAGCGATGCAGACTTAGATAACCTCCATCTTCCATCCCAGTTTATTACTTCATTTGTAGATTAAACAGGAGAGGTTCACAGTGTGTTTTCCATGTAAAGCAGTTTAGCATTTTATGTTTCTCTGTCAGACACAGTGAAAAAAAGCAGTGGCAGAAGTAGATGCCTGTGTATGTAGCTGTGGCAGAGTTGTGATATCTTTTGAGAAATAGGGTGTGAACATGTAATTAAAGACTACGGGAGACATTTTACACTTTGTGGCTAAGGTTAGAAAGGAAATGTAGCTCCTCAGTTCTGCGACTCTGCACTGGAGAAGCTTGTTCTGAAGGAGACACTTGAGGGTTTTTTCCTAGGAGGACTCCTACGTGTACTAGAAATAGCCGGGTGCAACGTGCCCTAGTTATGGCCCCTGTATGAGGGGCAGCAGATCGAGGATTATGTGGTGGGACAAGCCAGCTCCACAGCCACTGGCAGTGGGAGAGGCATGGCAGTGAGAGCTCCAGCCGCTCCTCTGGCATCTGCAACCCATAAACAGGACATGCTTGCACAGAAAAGGAAAGTGTTTACATTGTCTTCGCTGTTTTCCTGAGTTTTGACAGGAGGAGAGAAAAGGCAGGAATAGGGACACAGCAGTGAAGTCCTTACCTTGGGCTTTGCCGCTCACCAGGGCAGGGAAGAGAAGGGGTTCCCACTTTCACATTGCCCAGGACCCCTCTGTACTGCCTGGCACACAGCAGGATGAGTGGCACTTGGGTTAATCACAGTGCCAGGAACTGTGCCACCATTTTCCCAAGAAACAGTCTGAGATTAGACCCTCTGCCTTCTCTGTCGCAGATTTTGGGGGAATTGTGAACACCGGTCTTGTGGGACTGTTTGACCAAAGTAATCTTGGCACAAGGGGCAGTTATCTGTCTCCTTGTACTGTGAGGAACAAAAGTTGTAGGAAAATGCAGGTGTATCCCCTCCTAAGTTGGCAGATCATGTTGTCAGCTGCAGTGTCTGAAATACTGGGGTTTTTACTGAGTAAAAAGCATACTGAGTAAGTTTCCGGTTATGTCCCATTAAGTGAGACCTTAGGATCCTTTAAATACACTTGTGTGATTATGGCTAACCTAGTATAGCTAGAGCTGCTTTATTAATTACATTGACATTTTGGGTTGTAACATGCTAAAAATACCAGTGCTGAAAATCTTGATCACTTCTTATTTTCAGCACGTCTGCATTCTTTATATGTATTGTCAAATCACCATGCTGGAGCTGGACCAGGATTATCACAGACAGGGCTTTATTATTTGAGCAAAGGTATTTCTTTGTTATTTCAAAAGGAAACAGAAGATAGGCGATAAGCTAACAAAATCACAATGGGTGGAAGTTCATTAAAAAAATATATGTCCTTGTTGTGCACATGATGTATTTAGATGTTAAGCCCTTTGGAGCAGCAGGTGTTTGTACAGTGTCATTACAATGGGGCCTCACGTGTCACCAGATTTCCAGAGCTGATGGCAATCAAAGGTGGCTTTTTGGCTTGCTGGCAAGGTCTTTGGGGTCAGGGAGATGGTGCTTGTGTACAGAGAGTGAGGCAGTGCAGTTGTGAGGGGCAGTCAGGGTGATGGGCAGAGGACTGGGACGAGCACCGGCCACACAGAGCTGAGTGTGTTTCTTTTTGGTGATGTGTATGTCAGAGGTAGTATGTTGCTGAAGTTACTTTCCAAACACCTTGTTTCCCCCCCACACCCCTTTTAATATAAATATTGCATTAAGCAGTGGTCTAGCTTCATAATACACAAGTAGGTCCAAGCGCTGTCATGACTGCCTCGCATACCACCTGCAAACACAGCTTAAAAATATGCCAAGTGCCAAATTAAACAGGAAGAGAAGGCAATACACTCTTAATTCCTCAATTCATGCTTAAGTCTGGAGCACAGGATAGCAATGGCATGATAAAATATCACACCCCTGCCTTTTGATACCACTTTCACTGACAGCCATTTCAGGCAGGTGATGAAATCTGGACCATTTTCCAATACTGTGAGCAGGTGGAGTTGGTTGCTGGGCACATTGTGCATTTAACCTTTGCAATATTGGAAGCACAAGTTTGCACCTGTAAAATGATTGCTTCACCCTCCATTTGAGACACCATGAAGGTAAAGCAGCAAGGTTAGTGACTAGTTAGGTGCACAGAGGTACCACTGTGGTAATTCCCCTAGAATCCTTGGCATAAGGAAGCATGAGAAAACCTCTCAGGTTCACTGATCTGCAGTTAATTTTTTAGGGAATAAGCAGCTGCTAAAAATGCGTTGAAAATACACTTTTGCTTCATGACAACACGCAGCCAGTACATCTTTTTGCTTGTTAGTGGCAAGGAGCCCTGCCTCCACTCTCTCCCCTGATCGTTCCTGACTTCCCGGGAGCACAGTGGGAGCTGGAGAGTCGCCCCAGGCACAGATGCACTTTGAGCTCCTGCCGGGAGGTGCAGGGCTTCCACCTCCACTGATAGGCAGGGCGCTGAGGGGGCACACCCCGCCTATGGCCAGGCCCTGGATTCAGCACTGCCCTCCAGTATTTTGACACATGAAGTACCCCCTCTGCGTGTTCTCATGCACACGAGGACCCGCGTGCAGGGGAAGACGACCAGGCGTGCGAGACACAAGCGCCTCCCAGGCAGCCTAAGGACACAGGCTGCTGTCCCACAAGGGATGCTGTCCCACACGGGACCCAGTTCTGTGTGAGCTGTGCCTGAGCTCAGTTAGGCCAGCGCCGCCGGCCGTCTGGGCCCGCTGCTTCCCCGCGTCGCCTAAAAGCGCGATCACGCTTTCCCTTTCTCTTAACAGATAATCCTGAAATAGCCGGCAGGAACGGAACCGAGTGTCACGAAGCCTCCCTGCGGACGGCCAAGCACGGCTACTGTACATACTACCCCGTCTCCTCCTCTCTAGAGTTGCCACAAACTGCATGCTAAGTCAAGAATTTGTTCTTATGGACAAATCAAAAACTCAAAAAAGCTAGTGCTGCTATGTCATATATGAATATTAAATATGGTATGCTTACTATACTCCAACCTAAAATAGTTAACTACCTGATACCAGCTGTGATGTTTCAAGACATAAAGGATAACATTTAGTTTTAAAGATTTTCTAAGCATAGTTTAATTATTGCAAATATTGTCGTTTCTCCATAACTACACCTAACGAAAATGGTCCAGATCAGTTAGTCTTGTGAGATTCAGTATTTATGAATCTTCCGAGCTCAGCAATAATTGAGTTGCATTGGCTAAAAACTTTACCCAGTTGCAGGTTTAATTTTCACCCAAACTATGATTCGGGGTTTTCTTCTCAGTTTAAAAAAAACAAACAACATCTTGGTTTTGCTCCCTTGGTGAGTTGATTCCAAGACAGAGGAACTGAAACGCAGCCCGGTGTCCTGCACATCATCCTGCCAATCTGATATTTTTAGCCAGAAGTCCAAAGTAAAGCACAAAGTCTTTAGATGCACATGGTTGGTGTTTGACTTGTATGGAGAAGTTGCATTTGAATCATAGCAGAATAGCAGAAGAAAAATTTAAAAATTTTGCACAGTGTGAACTTCATACCCCTTTCAACCCCAAAAGAACAAAGTCTTGAGAATATTATTTTACGAGTATATTTATAATGTTTTTAAAATAGACTTTGCAGAAGTGCCTAAATTTTGTCACATCAGACTTGATGAAAGTGAGCCTGATGCCAACAGTCAAATCTCACCAAACGTGAATAATCTTTGAAACTCAGAGTCAGGTTACCAAAAAATCCAAGCTGTTAAGAAGTAACTTCTAGGAGTGTAAAATCAAACAAAACAAAACAAGACCAAACTAACAAAAGAAAAGGCGAAAAAGAAAGCTGTAGATGAAGAGATTGTATGATACTCTAATTTAATTAAAATTCAGTTGAGTCGCTGAAACTTCATAGGTGACTTTAATCTAGGCTATTAACTGAACACTAAGAATGTAGAATGAGATTCAGTTTAATAAATCATTACTGTATTTGCATTTTTTTAATTGGATTATAAGATTGTAACCAGATTAGAGTGGAGAAAAAAATAGTTCTTTTAATTGTTTTTCTTTAAAAACATATTTTATGTCACAAAAATATGAAGATATCTTTAATACAATTATATACATGTATATACATACATACATATATATGGATGAAGCAGATTTTAATGTTGTTTACTTTTTTAAATACTTTGTTGATTTACAAGGTAATTATATATGTATAATTAAAATTTCATTTGTTTGATTTGAGATTTGTTTCAAGCACTATTGTACCAAATATTTCATATTTCACATTTTATATGTTGCACATGTATCACATAAATGACATAGTTTTTAAATTATTGTTTAAAAAAACAAGACAGCTGTTATAAGTGGATATTATGTATAATTGTTTGCAGCATAAGTTTTCTATGTGGACATTACTAGTGATTGCAGTATTTTAACTTAACCTCTTCAGATTGATTGTAAACTATTTTAAACTTTGGCAGCACTGCCTGTTCTGAACGATTGAAGGCACTAACCATATTATTATTTGTCTAGGAAATTATTTTCCAGGCTAAATCTTGTTTGTCCGATGTCTAATTACTATCTATTTATATATTAAGCTGGAGATTTGATCATCCGAAAGAAAAAAAATAATCACAATTCGGTTGTAAAATTAACATAGTGCTTGTAACGTTGCATTAGTTCAATTTGTGGAAAAATAATGTATCTTAACTTGTTACTTTAGCAGTTAAGGTATCACCATTATATACTATTAAAACACTAATATTTGTAGACTTTCTCAGTCATTATAACTAGGTAGTTGACACTGCAACTTGCCTATATCTGTCAAAGTTGTTTTTATTTTTTTATAATAGTTAATTTAGGCATTTGGGTAGCTTATTGTATAATACTAAATGGTAAATTATCCATGTTTAAATATTTTATGTAGATAACTCTTCAAGACATCGTTTTGTGTGAACTTTTTATGTTTCAAGATTACTGTTATTCTATGTTTTTTACAATTAATCCAATATTACTATTTTTTGCCCATGGATGACAAAGCTTCAGATACATCAGGTCTTTCATCCAGATAAACTGACAGACAAAAAGAGAAAATGTATTTTTAATAAGAGATCCACTTTCCGACTTTATGACTTTGTAATATTCCTGAAAACTGTACAAGTACAAACCTATGCTAACAGTAAGGAGGCAAGTACAGAGATGTGCAAATACGTGTACAACAGATTCTGCATTTTATTTATTTATAAAGTAATTTTATAGACTATTTCAA
This sequence comes from Chaetops frenatus, assembly GCA_013400775.1. Taxonomy (NCBI): domain Eukaryota; kingdom Metazoa; phylum Chordata; class Aves; order Passeriformes; family Picathartidae; genus Chaetops; species Chaetops frenatus. The sequence continues at coordinate 512,465 of VZTR01008429.1, read as the reverse complement.
AATTTGGGAAGATCTAAAACTATTTTTCTGTATAAATATTATTTGCCAAAACTTTGTTTATATTTTAAAAAAAAAAGTCTAATGAAAATGATTAAATTTTAAATGCTTTGTTTAATTAAAAAAAAGAAAATACAAGAAATATAACCCCCTAAAAGAACCATGAGATGGGCCAACACGGAGACAGTGAATACTGTAGCTGGGACATGGTTTCAGGCGACTCGAGATGTCTCAGTGCTTATTTTCTTCAAAGGATACAGCACCTCACCAAAATACCTTTTTGTTTGCCTCTCTCATCCAGCATAATTGACGACACGTACAATGAATATTTCGGTAATACTTAAAAGAAACCCCTCCATTCACTCTTTTCCAGCATATATAATTACTAGTGGTCTGTTAAATAGCCATTCTATTTCTGTTGTGACGTTAAATTCATTCACCCAATGTACAACCACTGAAATAAAAAGAAGCATTTTAAAATGAGAGCAGAGTCCGGGCAATCCTTTCTCATGGCGCAGCTCTGGGAAGAGGGGTGTGGGGTAATGAAAAACAGCCAAAAGAAAGTGGAGGAATCTTTTTAAAGGTATGTGTTTTTTATTTTATTTTTTCCTTAATTGCTTGTTCAGGTAACAAATCCTTAAGTGCAATCCCCAGGTGCAGGACATGCAGATGCTGTGTGAGGGAGGCCATGTCCTCCTCCTGCCGAGGATGCCACACCACAGGGCTCCAGCCTCCAACAGCTATCCCAAACCCATCCCAAACCCTTCCCAAACCATGCATGCCAGGGTGCAGGCAGGCACTGGTTTTCCCAGCGGTGTGGCTCCCAGTTGCCTGACCATTGTGGGATTTTTTTGGTGGCACATCCTTTGCATCTTCTTTTCTTTCCTATATCTTGAAGAGTATTACGTCAACAAATAACCCCTGTTATCTGCTAGTTCCTCTGGAGAGAGCAACGTCACAGAGGAGCTGTGTGCCCACAGGCAGAGATTGCATGGCAAGCCTGTGACAGAGAAGGGATTAAAACCTCTGGCTGGCAGCTCTGTGGTTTCTTCACACCGCCTTCTCTGATTTATTTTTTTAAATGCTTTGAAAGAAAGGAAATACAATTCCTACAGAATCAAGAGGAGTTTGTGTCATGAAGTTGCGTACGCTTCATCAGCATAGGGCTGGTTTGAAAGGAGCCCAGGATCACAAGTGATCTGGAAAACCACCAGGTCCACCAGTCTATTACAGATGTACTGAGCCAGAAGCCTGCTGAGAATGAGTATGTGGGATGGAGAGGAGAAACAGGATGACTTGCAGGGACAGGGAAGGACTGGAGCATTAGAGGGCTGCAAGGGCATTGTAGAGCAGAAGCAGCAAATGATTAAAATTCAATTCCTAATGACTCAGGAGCAGGAAGCCAGTCTTGTTGACACTTTCCTATGTTAAACCCCACCCTGGACAGCTGTCAGCTGCCAAGAAGGGTCAGGACATGCCACTTTTCTTGTCTAAAAGCTGCTTTGTCTCTTGTCAACTTTGACACTTTCTTAGCAGTGGAGAAGTGCTCCTGGAAGCCGTGAGCTTTCAGGGGCCAGAGCAAACCGGCAGCATCTGTACGTATCCATGGGCAGAGCGTACCCCCTCTGGATAACATCAGGGTCTCCAAAATGAAGCAAGTTACTTCTAGGGAAGAGCCTCTAGAAACTTTTGTTTTTCCCCCTTGCCATGCACATCCTTGTGGACAGTCTGTGGCCGCTGCTGTGGCCCTCACCCCAGGCCAAGGGCTGCAGCAGTGTCCTGGTGCTCGACATCAGCCATCAGCAGACTGCCCAGTGCACTCATACCATGCTTGGCCACGCACCTCCCCTGGCCCCACGTGGGGTAGCCATGGCCATAAGACTTATTCTCTACATTTTGCTTGGTTGTCAGTTCAAAAGTCTGAAGTAATCTGAGGACTGGGGTGTTTTTGCGGGCCACTGGAATTAAAAGCGTGAAACAAAAGGGCAGGTGACATTTGAGGGATCAGAGCCTGCTGGGAGTTTCACGTGTTTGTATACAGCAAAGGAGGCCAAAACTGGTTGAGCCTTGTTCATGCTGCATTTTGGGAGTGACTCTCGAGCAAGTTACTAGAACAGCAACCAGGTTCTCTTTCAGAAAGAGTTGTTCACTCCAGAAGAGAGCCCAGGAACAAGCCAACATTTCTGTACTGTGGGTGACAGTAGATGAAAAGACTTGTGGGCAAGGCTGCTGGACAGTGCAGGCATTCAATCTCCTGCTGCTGACATTTATTGCCTGACCCATTCATGGGACCAAAAAAAATACCTCACCTGGAATTGCTGAACACCTTTCTTGGCATGATTGTATGGTCATCTGAGCATACCATGCTCTTTATGCCTGCAATCAGTTGTCTTGCCAAGCCTTTTGTCCAGTAGCCTGCCTTTTTAATGTCATATAATTGACAGTTCTGGAGGCTTTTTTACATGAGTCAAGATGATTTTTATAGCTGGAGTGGATGTGTGTGAGAGAAAAATTAGCTCAGCTGTTGCATTATTGCTGGTATGTAATGTATTCAAGCACATAGGTAAAGAACATATAGTTTGATTATCTGTGAATGGATAAATTATGGAAATGCATTCTAAATTGTTATTCTTCTAATTCTGTAATTACAGAAACTATAGAAATTGTAGAAAATAAATTACATATTTCATTACATGAAAATACCTTCTGCAGTAACGGGGAAGAAAATGCAACACTAAGAAATGTGAAAGGAAGGTACTGGTGTGAGCTGCTTATTCAGTGCTGGGTTGCAGTTGTATTATTTCCATCAAAGCTTCTTGCAGTGTAAGGAAAAGACACTTGGCTTTATGATTTAGGAAAATTACTACAGGAAAGACGCCCTGCTCCGCTTGTCTTCAAAGGGCTGGATTTGGATACTACTTTTAAGGAAAATAAATTCTGGTGGGTGTCTTCCTTAATCTTAATTGTCACAAAACAGTCAAGGTGTGGCCTTGTGTGGTGCCTCAGAGGGCCACCAGACCAAAGAGATGCCAGGATGTGGAGGTGGCGAGGGTGACCACAGTGGTGTGAGGTTCACCTTGTAGGAACAGCCCCCAGGGATGGTCATGCAGGTGCTGCCTGTGCTAAGCCTGAGCTGTGTTTGCATTTGTCATGACTGCCTCTCCTTGTCACGCAGGGCTAGAAAGACAAAGAGCTTTTACTTCCTTGTTTTATGGTTGTAGTCACTGCACTGAATGCCAGTGGAGCACATCCAGAGATGCTGAAGTTGGTAGCTGACAGCATAGCTCAGGACTGTGAGTGGGCAAGCTTTTCACACTTGGAAAGCTGCTAGAGTGGGACCCAGCTTTCATTCCATAGCTGTGCAGTCTCAAATGAGACACTGCAGAGTACCCACTTGGCCTAAAGCTGCTGCTGTGGAGGAGCACAGGTCTGGGTGAGTATGTTGTCTGCCAGCCCCATGCAGGTGTCTCAGATACTCTACAACACCTTAGATGAGTTTAGTCAATGAATCCCACCTCTTTTCAAAGGACAATGGTTTTGATGGATTTTAAAACACCCATCATGCACAAGAAATCACAAAATCATGAGATTTACTTACATGGTCTGATAGTTAAAAATCCTGATCTTCTCTGTAGGTATTTGGAGGATGTTCAGCTTGCATATTTAAGCTTTTTCTCTCCTACTATGGTACCTAGAAATTTTTTTCATGTCACCTAATGTGTTCCTGTGCTCACGGATGTAAAGCTAAAGAGTAGTTCATATGAGAATCTCACTAAAATTGACAACAGGAATTCAAGCCGTCTTACCATGTTGTAGGGAGGAATGACAAAATATGGTAGCCCTTTAGGATGTGATGTGATTTAATTCAGGCTTAACTTCCACATGGAGTTTATTCAATTATTATGCCAATGAAGGTGTGATGTTGTCAGTACAACATAGGCTGAGTGCAGTTGCAATGGGATGGACTGTCCCCGTATGCAAATAAATTGTTCTGTTAAACATGTGAAGTGACTGTACCCTACTCTATCCAAATCAGTTATGTTGCTTTAATTTCTCTAAGTCTTGATAACAAGCTGTCCTTGGACAGGCATTGGTAGAGCCTACATGTTCATTTCTAGGTTTAAGATAAATGATGATGGAAGGCAAGAGTCCCGTTTTGTGTCCTTTCTCAAGCCAGATGGGCTCAAAAGAAAAGCTACATAAGCAAGTACAAGTGAAAGAGAACTCCCATGGAAAAAAGTGGTCAGCCTTAAGCAGATTTCAGTGGCCCTTCTAACTACCCAATGAGATAGAAAGTGTTTTCCTTTTCTGTTGACCTTAAAAGTGGCTACTTTATACCCTTTCCAGAGGAAATAAATGAGCTTGAACTCTTCTAATAGAAACTCAATGCACTCCTCCACGAGTGTGAACTTTGCAGGAGCAATCACAGGAGGAAGTCCCTGGGCTGATGGTACTGCCCATTCCTCTGCTGTTACCTCGGAACCCATGGTGCTGCTGGGCAGCAGTAGAAGCACGCTGGCAACTCCTGCTGTAGCAAGGGACTTCTCATTTTATTTCCTTTTAATTAGATCATGGGAGAGGCAGGACTTCTTCAAGTCCAGTTTTATCTGGAGTTGCAGGTACGTATGGGAACTTTTGTTTGGTGTTTTTCTCACCAGCTTACTTGTTAGATTGATTGCTCTGGGGTCCCCAACATAAGGAGGATGTGGACATGTTGGAGTGAGTCCAGGTGAGAGCCATGAAGATGATCAGAGGGCTGGGGCACCTCTCCTGTGAAGGCAGACTGAGAGAGTTGGGGTGATTAGTTGGGAGAAGCCTCCAGGGACACCTTAGAGCACCTTCCAGTACCTAAAGGAGGCCCATAAAAAAGATGGAGACAGACATTTTAGCAGGACCTATTGTGATAGTACAAGGGATAATGGTTTTCAACTAAAAGAGGGTAGATTTAAATTAGATGTAAGACAGAATTCTGGTTTTTACAATGAGGGTGATGAAAAACTTGAACAGGATGCCCAGAGAAGTTGTGGATGCCCTGTCCCTGGAAACATTCAAGGCCAGGTTGGACGGGGCTCTGAGCAACCTGGTTGAGTTGAAGATGTCTCTGCCCATGGTAGGGGTCTAGATGACATTGAAAGGTCCCTTCCAGCCCAAAGCATTCTATGATTCTATTCAGAGAACCTTTAAAGCAAATGAAACCAAATTAAATCCAATTGTCCCCCAGCTTGGCACTTTCTTACTTGCAGCCACTCAATTTGCAAGATGTAGCACACTATGGATTGCCTGAACAGTGGCAATCGTTTCTTTCTGGCATCCATTCCTGTGTGCAGGCAGAACAGAAACATGCTTTCACCACACAAAATTCAGGCCTTTTGCATTCAGCCCCAGGCTTTCTGTATAAGCAAATGCAGAGTGACTGAGGCTTTGCCAGAGGGCAACAACATTGAACTTCTAGGCAGGATTGCCTCTTCTGAAGCCTTTCCAGCCCTGCTGCCTACAGAGGTGCCTAGTGTGACCCTTCCTCCATTAAGCTGGGGCACACAGCAGGGTGCTGTGCATTCCCAGTCCTGCCTCCAGTTCCTTCTTGCTCTGGCTTTCACCAGAGCTTCTCTTCTAAGCATATATGCACCATGGGAACCCCATGCCACCTGCTGGCTTCTGTGCCTTTATTTTTGTCTGAGGGTGGTTGTTTTTTCCAAGCATCTTGTTCCCCTTTTTTTCCTTTGACTCTAGAGATGATGTAGGCTTGTATAGCATCATGTGGTCGGGGAGCACACTGTGGTCCTTGCACCACTGCAGCACTGTAATGGGTGCAGTGAACTGATTGATCTTGCCCCCACAGACTGAGTAGGCTGCCTGAAAGATGAGGAGGCGATTTAGGTGATCTTTTCTACAGTAGTCAAACACCTTTCCCCACCACTACACATGCACATTAATGTGAATCCTTTACTGTTTAGAGAAACTTCGGGGGAAAATGTCCTTTTGCTACTTAAGGAGAAGCATTAGCCAGTTTTGTCTTAATTTATGCACAGAGGCTTTTATCTTCATCTACTTGATGCTGCTGGCCTTCCTTAGGAGACCCTTGGATCCAAATTAAGAGCCATGCTGTTCTTGACCATAAAGTTCCTTGCAAGGTTATGGAAGCCTTTGTGAGTCAGTTCCCGTGGAACTGACCAAATGAACTTCATAACTAAAGCAGGAAACCACAACAGTCTGAGCATTTAAAGCATCATTTAATTATAGATTTGTTTTGCAAGGAAGGTAAAGCAGTGTAAGCCTTCCTAGAGGGGATCTGACTTCCATGCAGGTAATGTCTTGCCTGCTCTGTCCAACATTTTATGGTCAGGGAGAAGAGAGATGGAGCAGGCTGACTGCAAACAAACCCTCACCTCAGCAACAGAAGCAGCTCTCTGTTTACTATTATTTGGCCAGAGAAATTTTCCAGTCTTTTCCAGTGAATGCTGTCCACAGGAAAGGTCTTGATGAGAGCTCTTTGGGTGTGATGGAAACCCCATGTAAAGCAGAATGTGCAAAACAGCAAGGGGACATCACCTCATCATGCTGAGAAAGTTTCCAGTTGGTGGAAACCAAGTGCAGCATAATTATTCTCTTACTGGAGTTTCACCTCCATCTACATCAGATGTTAACTCTAAAAGGCGTTCCACCTTTCATCTTGGTGAAAAGAACTTTCTTTTAGACCTGGCATTTGGGAGTTTTACATCCTTTCTTGTTTGTTTCCTCTCCCTTTGTTTTAATTTTAGCCATAACGCAGATGATCCGATGCAATATGAGATCAGCCTTTGGGCTTTGGTGAATGCAGCAGATAATTACTCCTGAAGAGGAATGTATCAGAGGAACTGCTTTTAAATCCAAGTTTCCTGTGAAATATAATTAATCCCATTTAAATAAAAGACTCCAGTAATTCTACTCAGTAGCACCTCTCTAAACAAAGTGAGAGGTGTTCCCTCTTGATACAGCTTTCTGCTCTTCTCAGAAAATGACTCCGTTAAAACCAAACATTAGTCCATCAAAGATCATTTTATATTCAATGGAATCCTTACTTTCTAAAAAAATACCACAATGAAACTGCTCTATTTTCCTTCCCCTTATTGTTACTATTATTACCTCATGAATGCTCCAGAGAGAAACAGCTGTATCTCTAGTTTTCAGCTTCTAAGATTTAGCTGGATATGGCTTCATGCTCTAAGACTCTGTAGACTCAAGCCAATTTGCAATAAAGCTAATAAAGAAAATGACCCTGATGAGATGTGGCATTTGTAAAATTTGGATTTAGTTTGCTCAGCAATGGAAACATGTCCCAAGGTCAATTTTATCTAGAAATGCATGCTGCAGCATCATGCTGTCAGAAGATCCCATTTATGGGGGCTGATATCCATTGAAACATCCAGAATTTGTGGTGGAGTGCCTCAGAAGCAAGACCTGCAGCAGTTGGGTTTCACTGGGATTAAACACTTATTACTGGAGCTGGATGCACAGCTGAAAGGAATAGACTTGGGCTGGGTTACTTGGGCAGGGTATTAGGAGAAGTTAGTGTGTGGATTTATGGACAATGACCATACTCTGCAGGAGGTGTGGGTACCTGCTCTGCATTGAAAAGTGTCCTGTCGGTTGCAAATGGAAGTATCTCATCTTTTTAAACGATGTGTTTCTTTCAGGACCCCAGGGTGTGTGTCTGTCTGTGGCAATCACCACAGGGATGACCAGGTTGGCTGTCAACAAGCCATAGGTCTCCCTCGGGTGCCTGGTGTTTTGTCCAGCAGATTACTAGATTTACCACAGGAACATTCTACAGCCCTCTGGCAGAGCTGAAGATAATGGGAGGGCCCAGAGGAGAGGGTTCTGAGGCACACCCTGGGCAATGTGTCTTCTTTATTCCTCCAACACATCCCGTGGCAGAATCCAAACAGCCTCACCAGCTATCCTGTTCTTGCACGTGCAAAACCGTGTCACTATAAATAAATAAAACTCAGAGTCCTCTAAACTATGGCATCAGAAGTAGCAGGACCTCTCTGAGAAGTTAGTAAGTATGAAGAAGGAAAGTCTGTAGCCTCTACAGTAATAGTCCTTTTGACTTCTCCTTGTCGGGATTTCTTCTGCCAAATCTCTGGTATATGCCAGCAGTGGCAGCCCCTGCAGCCATCCCCTTCCTTCTGAATCAGAGCACATGCAAAGACAGAAATGTGAAAATGTCTTTCTACCACACTTGGAAAACATCCTTGTGGGGGACCTGAGGGAGGAGGTGATTTTTAGAGGCCCATTCAGCCAGCTGGGTTACGAGGGAGTCTCCTCAGCTGCAGTCCCTTAAGGAGCCCGAGGCTATTTTTAAATCAGTAAAATTAAGAAGTCTGGGGGCTTGGGAGGCTGATTAGCTCCCACAGGGCACCTACAGATCTAGGAGGCAGCTGAGGTGAGACGAAGCTTGCCTGCAACACACCTGCCTGTTTCTGCCCTGAGTGTTCTTTGGCCATTGATGGTCCCTGCTCTGCTGCCATTGCTCCTCCTTCTCCTTTCAGAAGAGAGATCTGGCTGGATTTGTGTGCCTGAGGCCCTCAACCCTGCAGCCATCCCCTTAACTTAATGCTGGTGACACAGGTTCACATCCAGCTGTTCACTCAGCTTCAACCCAGCCTCCCAGCAACTGCTCCTCAGCCCTTCCTGGTGTCTCTCCACACACCTTTACCCACACGGGCACAGGACACAGCACTTGGCTCGCTGCATGTTAGGAAAAGCCCTAGACTCTTCCAGAGCATTTTATATCTGTTTAGAGGCAAACTGTGCATTTGTTTTGATGCAATGAAAATAGTTGGAGGTTTATGCTGATAGCAGCCTGCAGCTACGCCTGCTAGTACAGCAAACCTGCTGCAGGGAGGAATGGCTCTGTGCTCTACTACTTCTGCCGGGAGCATCCCTGGTACCTCCCAGACTGCTGCATTCTTCCCCTGGATAAAGCTTGGATTGGCACCTTTTGCCAATCCTCAGCTCCCAACGTTTTTCATCACTGCCTTTTCTATCTCTGGGGAAAAAGAAAACAATTTTAAAAGTCTGTTCTTCAGGCATTCACATTCCTAACAATTTTGCCTGCCCAGCTCTGTCCCTGTGTGTCCATCCACCAGAGGGGCACAATGCACAGGTAGAGCCGGTGGGGACCATTTAATTTGTTTTGTCCTGACACAAAGGAAGCATCTGTGTGGCCGTAAGGACAGGGCTGCAGCACTGCAACAGCATTTCTCTGCCTCCTTCTGTGTCACTCCACAGGCAAGTGAGGGGCTTGCAGGAACCAAGTTTTCTTATAATGCCAGATGTTCCTCAGAAGGGTTTGCCCCTTACTTAGTACTGAAAAGCTCTGCCACGGCCTCTTTTGTCCACCAAAAAGAAAGTGCATTTTTTAGCGCCGCAGTAAGGAGACAACTTCTCCCTTCATCAGTTTCTGTCTGCAAGATGAAAATGGCAACGGTCTGGTGGGGGTTTTGCTGGGGAAAAGCAGAGAGCTGCTGAAGGCTCCCTTATCCCTGCTCTGCTTCACACGATGTTGCTTAAATCAAGGAGTGACATGTAAGCACGGAGCCAGGACTGTACTAAAGGCATTATTTATTTTGACCCTGGCAGCTTGAAGGCTCTGGTATTTACGCAGTGGTCCCACAAATCCCAGAGGTCATCTCCTTGGGTCACATAAACTAATGCAGCTTTAAGATAAGGGAGTTTATGCCAATTTATAGCAGCTGAGACACTGGCTGAAGGTTTTCAAGTCCATGGAAAACACTGCAGCAAAGACTGTTCTTGTTTTTTCATCTCCTTTATGTCTTCTTAACCACACACACAGAGGTACTTAGACAACATATGCAAATTGAATTATCACTTTTTAAAATACTACACCAATTTTTCCAGCACCCTCTTAATAATTTTAAAACCCTGCTTGTAAGAGTATTTCATGAAAAGCTAGTCCTTAACTAGACAGGTGGTGGCTGATTTGTATGGTTTAAGAGAACATTACAGGGCCCTAGCGACCACTAATTTTGCTGCTCGTATCGCACTCCATGCAAAGAAAACTATGTTACTTGATAATACATTTTCTCTAAAATCAGCATGATGCATGCCAGCACACATATTGTCACCTAGATGATGTTTTTGTTTTTTTTCAGTAGAGGCATGACCAGGCACTAACCACGTTGAGAAGACTGTCATGGAGTAGTTCTAGCATTTTCCTCAGTCATCTAATATGCCCAGTTATGTTCATCTCAAACCCACAAGGAAATCTTGTTGGAATCTGTCCCAGAGAAGCTGTCCTGATAAAGTTCATCTCTGTGCAATGGGACCAGATCTATATGAAAGTCCCAAAATAATCCTGGAAAAATCTAATATTATGGATTTGTTTGGTGTGTTTTGGGTTGCTTCCAAATTACTTTGCATGCATCTACCTGCAGTTGTATCAGCCCTTGCTAAAGGCCCAAGAGGAAATGCCAAGAGGGGCTGGAGTTATTTTTTGTATTATTTTCCTCAAGCAAATGAGCTGTGGTTCTTAAAGTAGGACATGCAGATCTCCTGCTTAGATATGCCTCCCACTACACCACACCTCTGAAAGGTTGCTGGAAAACAGCAGTCACAGTGTTGCATTCACATACAGCACTGAAGACCTGAAGAAGAGTATGAGAGCTTTGTACACCTGACAAACTCGGCTCCTTTTGGTTTTATCTTGCATGAAGCTTTTCTTCAGCCTCAGAATGATTTTATCATAGATTTATTATATTGGGTTGTCTTACAGCATCAGCTACTGGAACTGAAAACATCAGATTCCTGGTTTCTGTTAAAAAAAATCCAAACAAGCTACCAGGAAGCAGCAAAAAGAAGCAACATTAACTAAAGACCAAAAGGCAAACCCAGTAGCCAGTGTTGGGAGGCAATGATTTTCAGGCCTTTAATCTTCATCTCTGAAGGCCAGCAGTTAGTAACTCCTATGTTGATAAAGATCATATATAAACAACATGATCCTGAAGCATTTAATTAAAACTTCCTGTTCCATTAATTAGAGGTTGGGCTCCACAAGCTCCTAGAAGTGGAAACTCCAGACCTTCATGTAGAAGGAGACAAGTTACAGGTGAGAGCTGCCTCCCCACCTCCATATCGCCCCTGAACTACCTCCTATCTGTGCATCCCCCGGGGGAGGGAGGGAGGGAGGGAGGGAAGGGCCCAGGCCTGAGCTGGGCACACATGTCCACCTTTTTCTGTACAGAGGGAGGGTCAGCACTTGCTGGCAAGCTGGCAGCTGGGTCTTTTCCAGGGGCTGTCACATCCCCCAGGCAGTGACCAGCCCATTTTAAACCTATCTCTGCATGTCTGCCCTTAAAACCTGCCTCTCCTCAGGGACCCTTCCGGGGTCTTTCCCACTGGGATTGGGATACTTGGCTGAGCAACCAACTCCACTAGAACAGATAATGTAAATCCAAACATTCTGAAATAATCCATCCCTTCGGATACCCCAAAATGACCTACTCAGTTTTAGTACACATACTAAACTGAACTTATCTAAGTTATGACTGGATGAGATGAAATCAAGATTAAATGCTTCCCTTTTTCTGTGAAAAACATACTGGAAATCTTATTTTAATTTACAGTATAACTCAGAGCAATTAAGGCATCTTACAATTTCAGTTCTGAATATTTTGCTAAAAATAACCACATAAAAAGAAAATGCTATTGTAACTGCAATATTTTTTATTGACACCTACAAATCTAATGCTTATGAAATGCATGTCCCTGATACTTATACGCTGATTATTATAAAGGACTTATTTCAAGTCTGACTCAGAAAAAAATGGCTGACTTGTGACAGATATTGCAAAACTTTTGTATCTTAATAAAACCAGACTATCATTGTCTTAACTTTCTCTTAAATGTTGTGATTGAATTATTTTTGAACATCATAAGGAGCAAGAATGAAAGAGTCAAATAGAATAATAAATTACCTGTTTTTAGTTTATTTTGCTGTGGTTTTTTGTATCTTGAAACTGACTTCCCAAGTTTTGAACCTACATCTGAACAGCTATTTAACTTACCTTTATTAGTAGATGAGTATTTCTTACAAAACTTAAATACACAGTGGAAGTTTTAATTAAAATTAATAGTACCGTCAAGGTTTCTCATTTGCTCTATGGGAAGCAAGGATAACTGTGTTGTGAAATGCTACAATACATCAGCAAAAGTCCACCAAAACTCCACTGAAAATAGTAAAAATCAGGTCACAAGCTAATTCAAACTATTTTCACTTAGATTTCCTGGCACTCTGGGGAATGGTTTGATCCAATTTTCACTATTAATAAAAAGAGGGGCCAGGAGCAATTACTCTTTTTTAATTTAACCACCACCTTCAATTAAACACAAAGACCTTAACACATGACAGGGATGGCTATCTGACTGCATAAAATAGTTAAAAAATCATCAGTCCTACCCCTCAAAGAGTGATCCCCTTCCTTTGACAGTTAACCTGCAATGTTAGGAAAGATCAATAATGAAAAAGCTGTGGGGATCTGCAGACTTACCGAATTTTGAAATAAACCCATGGGACTGAAGCCACCTTAATGCTCCTTTCTGGTTAGGAAATTAAATTATGACTGAGAGAAGACTTTGGTATGTCTACTCCTATCGTCTCCATCTCTTTCAAACTGTAAAAAACCAGAAGAACCCAAACCCTGGGGACTGGATCGCACAATTGAAAGTGGCAGGTACAGCACTTTAATGAGTATCTACTGGTGGAGCCACAGTAATTGTGTTCACACTTGTCCTCTCTAGTTGTAAGGTAAAACACATTAATTGAATCTCGTTCTGCTGGAATGTAATCTCATTTGTTTTCCCTCACAACACAAAACAGTCTCTTGGGAATCAATAGGTGGGGGGTTAAACTGTTTTAAGTTGAGGATGGTGTTAAGTCTGTTCCTCTTTCATGGCTGAGCCCCTGGCAGCTAGCAGTTATAAAACTATTTGTATTTATAGTCTGGATTCACTTTCTACAAATTCAGTGAGCTGAAATGGCCCAGCACAGGTGTCAGAGGGAGAAAGGCAGTGTGGGTCTGGGCAGAGTTGGGGAGCTAACACGGTCTGCCTTCACCCCTATGGATCACAGGAAGTGCAAGAGACCACTTCAGATTTTGGCTCTCTGACTCTAACTATGCTTAAGTGAAGGCTATAAGCAATTAAAACTGAGGAGAAAATAGTTGCCCAAAGAACATTTCCGATCATCTGGTTTAAAATCTCTCCACTCAGCATACTTGGCTGCTGGGAATCCAAGTGCTAAAGTGTCAGTTTTGCCAAGAATTTCCCAGTGCTTATCTCAGCTTTGTCAACTGTCTTCCCAAAACCAGGTACCAGAACTGAAGCACAGCAATGCCACTTGCTTCAATGACCATCACACTTGGTACACTGGACAGATCAGCCTAATTTACCAGCTTAGGGCACTGAGCTGAGGATGGCACACAGGAATGAATCCCTGCATGTAGGGAACTGTTAGCCCCAGCCAGTGCAGACATGATGACTGTAATACATCACTGCAGATTTTGACTCTACCTTACAGTGAGGTCTGTGGAGAGCTGCTCTCTCATCTTGGCACAGAGCACACCTGACTACAATGAGGCTCGACAGACACAGTCACCTCACTCAGAGCTCACACGAGGCCTCACCACTACAGAACTAAAGCACGCTCACCATACCTTCTAAAACGAGGGCTTAGATTTCTTAAGAACAAAACAAAAAACCTCAGGAAACCCAAACTGGCCTGCAAGCAGTGAAGTTAATGAAACCTTGCTTCTGTAACATGCTCTTCCAGTGTGGTAAATTAATTCCCAATCCTACTCCCTCTCCAGCAGGCTGGTGCTGGCTGTCACTGATGGGCTCTTGGGCGATCCAAGCTGCCACTCAACCGCTGCCAGGCATGAAAGAGGAGGTCCAACCCCCCTTGCCTTTACAGGTACACTCAGATCATTTCTGCTCTCACCTAGAAAGCATGAACAAAGGTGTCAAACACCTAGAATCTTGCACTTGTGTGATCACCTGAAAATGCTAAGGCTAGGGTAAGGCAAGTCAGCCACCTTTCACTACAGCTAGTTGCATCCCCAATTTAATAACAACTTTCTGTACAGTACTAATAAGATAATAAATGTAGCAAGAAATATTAAAGACTAAGCAAAATCTTAATCCTTAACGCTTCCTAAATACTGTAATGACACTCAGGAAAAATCCATGTGATGATGGAACTGCATTGACAGCCTGAATGTAAAGACATGATGGTAAGCAAAGACAGGAAATCATGTGCTTCTACTAATATACACTTAAAAGAAAACTTGACCATGAAAAACAAATGTACACCAGAACAGTCTGTAGCACAGACAGGCTTTATCTCACAGATTTTCTTGCACTTCAGGGTCAGGAGACCATTATCAGCTCTCAGAGGGAGGGAACTACTAAGTCTCCCAGTTTTTGTACTGCTACACTTTACATCTTGCAACTGATGCTGTTAGTAGTGAAGAATTGGCAAACCCTGGCTTTGAAATGGAAATAGATATTAGAAGCCATTTTCCTCTTTTAAATACATTCCCTAATGCAAATTCAGAAGCTACAATAGCTAGCAAAAAAATTACAAACCAGCGTGTTGGTTGCTGTACAAGATAAAAATTCAATATTTATTGAGAAACTCCAGGCTACTATAAAACAGTGCAGTAAGCAGCAGGCCACTGAAGCTTGAAATAAGACAGCTCAATACAAGACATAAAAAGACTTGAGAAGTGAGCAATAAAACTGAAGTTTCTAAATCCTAGGAAGCCAGCAAAAGCCCAGCTGTACAGCACAGGGGGACTAGATGACTCTCGAATCTCCTGTGAGAAGCTACAAAGGAAGTCACGCTGGGAAAGCATGCTGTGGGCTGAGATATTTGCCTGGCAAGCCTTGCCCAATTCAATCTTTTGTGTGGCAGGAAGTTTCTCTTCGCCTGCAATTTACTATCATTTTTTTTTCTTCCATTCTTCAGTAAAGAATAACGGAAGCATAAGCAACATGCAATAAAAAAAGTCTGGCAGCACCTAAACGACCCCATGTTCTCCACCTCACTATAAATAACTCCACATAACTCATACTGTATGTGTTTGTAGGGTTGAGCCTCCAGCACTTATTAGGTGAATTTTCAATGTTGTTGTTGTCAGATGAATCACAATGAAAAATGAAGTTTAGAAAAACAGGGCAATGACAAGATGCTCAGCCTCACAACAGCAATGGCGAGATCCTTGGGAACAGCCATCCATTCATGGCATCCAGCACCTCCTCCAGCTGACCACGCTACATTTTCTTTTACATCCTCCATACCGTATATACACCATTCCTCTGTATTTCCAGTTCCTATGTTTCTCAGGTCCATGCATACACTATTAAGTAAAATAACATTTTGCTGCCCATCAGATCTAAGAGACTGAACACCTGGCGTAGATCTCCTCAGTGGGAGCATTCCTGTTACCTCTTTCTGACTGAACTGTTGCCTTCCCACCCTCCTCATCACGAACCAGCAGTTGACAGCTTTTTTTCTGAGTACAGCTTTTTTCTGCTGAACATCAGGAGGTTGCTCTGGTCTCAGGATGAGTCAGGGAGGCCCAAAACTCCTCCCTTCAACATTGATCACTTAAATCTGTTTTGTATAATTACACATAATCTTCCTATTCTGATGCAAAATACATTTTAAAGCCTGTTAGATAAGTCCATTTTCACTGTTCTTGATGGAAGATGAAACTCTCAATGCACTGAGACAGGGATTAGTTTTCTATCTAAGTTATAATCAGTTTAGATCCGTGCTCTTCCATCAGTGTTGTTCATTAGGTTAAATGCCTATTTGTTTGAGCTTGACTCCACCCTGCCTTACTGGTTACTCATAACCCTCCCCTGCATTTGTTTTTCCTAGGTTAATCAAACAAATATTCCCAGAGTACTCATGTAGATAAGCTTTGTTCATCTCCAGTAACCCTCTCGGAAGTACTTCTGTACAAACTCCTCTTTCCTGGAGATGATTTATCAGAACTGGATGCAGTAATGTCTCACCAGTCACCCAGAAGTTTGACTGTGTGCACACCACTCAGTTTTTTCACAACCACATTAAATTGGCAGCTTTCTTTCATTGTTGACTAATAAACCCAGGTATTTTCCCATTACTCTGCTGGGTTCCTGGACTCACACTTCAAAAATTTATTAATCACTACATCCAGTTTCTCGCATTTTGTGGTATCACACATTCTTGTAGGCTCATTTCTAATACGTGAAGGTCTCAAGTAACTAATAGAAATTCGATTATTTGTTGAAACTATTACTCAGTTCTGACCAGGCTCTGCAATATTTACGAGTGAATTCTCACAGTACTGTAAAAAATTGTCTACCTCTATGGTACTGATATATTTGAATCACTCAAACACATATGGTTTCTAGTTTGCTTTGGCAGCTTTGGACACGGGAATTGCAAGAAGCCAGTAAATAATCTTCTTTTTTCTCAACACACCAAAGCTATGGCCATCCTACTAAGATAAGTCTGTTTTGAAGCTTTGCAATTAAAAAAAAAAAAAAAAATCACAACACACAGAAGAAAAGCCAAACAGAATGCCCAAGCAAAACACTGGAAACCTTAAAATACTGACGTTGGCAAGCACTTAACTGAAAGACTCGGACAAATGTGCTCCAAAAAGTCCTTAATACATCTGCCGCTGCTAGGTTTGGAAACATGAAAACAAGCCACTAAGGAAGCAGAACTGGACTTGCATGGAAAGCAGGCCGACACTCTGGGCCTTACTTCAGACGGAGACATGACAAGGCAGTGGGAAGAACAGCACAAGCAACGCAGCACCAGGACCGGGCTCCTTTTCCGACAGCTTTCAGCAAGCATCTCAACAGCAGACTAAGGGATATAGCTGGCCTTTAACCCGCTAAGGGAAGCAAAGCCTTTACTCCCTATATCAAATCATTCCAACCAATTANTCTCAAGATTTAAACTAATGGTGCTGAATAGTCCAAGTATTAAAATAAAAAGTATTTATTAAATTTTAAAAATAGTAAACAATTAAATCTAAAGTAGCTCATTGTGCACTGATGTTTATAAATGCATTTCAAAACCCAGAGACTATAAAAACATTATTCAAGCAAGAAAAGACAGGTTTTTTTTTTTTACATCAAAATAAAAAAAAAAAAGAAAGAAAGAAAAAAAAGTGTTAAGGAGTCTGTCATAGCAGAAAGACAAGCAGACAAGTGTGAGCATCTTTCCGGAGTGATACCAGTTCCTGGGAGGAACTGTGAATTCCATCTCATCAATCATCTTCATTTTCCTTACTGTTTTGACGGACCACTTTTCCGAAACTGTACCACCCCCTTTTCTGGCCCTCTCTGTCTCTGTCAGAAGGGGACGACAAGGCAGGCACCCACAGGCAACAAACACCTCCGGCCGCCCCCTTGCAGGCACAGCCCACACCGCAGTGCGCCCAAAAGGATCCAAGGCGCACCGGATCACCGCCGTGGACTTGATGAATCGCATGGACTTTACCACCCATCAGCGGGATTCACAGGGCCGGGTTTGGAGCGGCACGAACTTACCGCGCCGGAGCGGCCTCCCCGCCGCCCGGGAAGCGGAACCGCGGGAGCCCGGCCCGCGCTGCCATTGGCTCGTCCCGCCCCGCGCGTGACCGCGGCCCGGCC
>VZTR01008429.1:344637-494131 GCA_013400775.1 Chaetops frenatus | reverse complement strand
TGCCCTCCTCCCCCGCCCCGGTGCCCGGATCTCCGGCCCGAGGGCTGCCCACGCCCGCTCAGGTGCCTGCCCCGCGGCTCCCTTCCCTCGCCCGCCTGCCTCCGCCCTCCCCTGGGCGGCAGGACCTTCCGCCCCATCCCGCCGCCCCCTCCGGAGCCGCGCCCGCAGCCCCGGGCTCCCCGTGGGCGGACGCCGGCCGGGGGTGGCGGAGCGGGAACAGGGGCGGGGGGCTCACGGTGGTTTCCGCCGCTCGCCCTCCCCCCAGTCGCGCGTGCGGGGAGTTTGGGGGGCTCCCGTGTGGAATACGGTGGAGAATCTGGCCAGAGGCTGGAACCGTGGGGGCGGAAAAGCAGTTCCCTCCGTGTTGTATCGGGTCAGCCAGCCCTCGAGCTCACTTTCGTGCTGGACGTGCTGTGGGCGATGTGCAGGGGAAGCACCTGGATGCTTTCGTGCGGCAGACGAGAGGTCTGCCTGTTCAGATACCTGCATAGGTATTTCCATGAACTTCCCACTCTTAGAAGTGCAGGACGCCAGCCTCTTTCTCGGTGGAAGTGACGGCTGTGAGTGTTAGGCCTCATGTATGCTGGTGTTTCTCTTAAATTTCCCACGGTCTCGTTGCCAGCCGCTCTGTTAGGAGCGAGCCCACCGTGGTGAAACACCGGTGCCTGCTGCCAGTTTGTTTTTATAATCGCTGCGTTGTTCAGGTGTGCATCAGTCAGTCAGATGTCGGCGGCTGAAATGCAGCCAGTTGCGCTAAAATAAGGGTAGATGCACCATTTGAAATCATAGCAACCGTTTGAACCAGAGCGTAGATGAGAAAATGCCGCTGGCCAGATCATCGCAGACAGAGGTCTGTTACTGCCCGTGGAGAGAGGCTGTAATTATA
The DNA here is from genome assembly GCA_013400775.1 of Chaetops frenatus. NCBI lineage: Eukaryota > Metazoa > Chordata > Aves > Passeriformes > Picathartidae > Chaetops > Chaetops frenatus. The sequence goes on along the minus strand of VZTR01008429.1, from coordinate 493,245 downwards.
TCGCAGAACTGGTTGTAGCTTTGGCTTGGACATCTGAAAGGGAAACCCTTGTAAATAACTTGGTTGGACCACATCTGTTGGATTTGCATCATAATGTAGAGTAGAGCATAAAAGGTGATGATAATAATAATGGCTAATCATATGGTTGGGTATGGTCTGTTCACAGAAACTGCCATTCCAGACCAAGGCCTGGGGAACATGTATTTTGAAATTGGGGAGGAGGGTGAGTAGGGAAAAGGGGAGGGAGGAGGCAAAGCGCTGCTATTTTTAAAGACTGGCAACTTTTTCATAGTGGGTGTTTCTTAATGTGTGTCCTGACTTTTTCAGTGGAGATTTCTAAAGACCAGTGCAACGGAGTTATTTTGAATTTATTATGGAAATGCGTTTTCAGTATCCTTCCATCCTTATCAATCACACATACCTTACAGAAAAACCTTTTTTCTTAAAGGAGTTTGGGTAGACTTTATTCTTTAATACATGCTTTTGGTTTTCTTGTATTTAATCATCACTATAAATTCATTTAGCCTCTAAATTTTGTATCTGTGGCTTTTGCAGCTTGCTTTGTCCTTTGCGCTGGAGCATCTGCATTCAGAGCCCAGCTGACGAGCTGTAGATATGTGAAGCAGAATAGAAAGCAACTTGAACTTCCATAGTTACATTGACTCAGCACTGCTGAAAGTGGGTCTGAATGCTGCTCTTATTTTTCATCTGCCTTCTCTTTTACTGCAAGACTTCAGCTTGGTGAGACATATGAGCAACATTGTAATCCTAAATTTCATTTATGCAAAGTAATCTAAATGCAACTGAAATCCCGAAAATTTTAGCAAGCCCAGATAAATTTAAATGAGTTGTAGTTGAAAGGAATATGATGCATTAAAAGGATGTAGGTTCAGGAAGGGTACCAGATTTTTACTTGTTAACTTCCCTCATCTTACATTTGTGGGTTGTGGTGGGGGTATTATGTTTTGGAACTTAAGTTCACAGCCAGTGTAAGACCTAATGTGCTGTAGACTTCAGCTTGCATCCTTCTTACCAGTTGAACCTGAAAAGTGCATATTTACAGATGCAATATGCATCTGTACAAGGACTTCTAAATTATAATTGACAGTTGCAGAAAGGCATTTAATCCATGTTGAGAGACAAATAACCATAGTAGTATTTTCTTGGGGGTTATGGATGATGTGTACCTGCAGATGACAACTATATGCTTATATTGATACAAAATCATGTTCTAAAAATCTCAGAACCTGAAAACCAATTTGCCAAGTCTCTAACTGTAGGTATACATGCATTTTACATATTATCCTTGCTATTTTGCTTTATTTTTGGATTTAAGAATCCCTGTGTTATACCATAATTAGAGAGTAATTTTAATTACTCTCCCAAGAAGTAGAGAAGCCAGTTGAAATTCCCTCTTTGAGTTAAGAGATGCACACTTGAGTCTTCTGCTTCCCTGGTCTAACCACCACATACCAGGCCAGTGAAGCTAAGCAAGGCCTTCATACCACTGATGAAGCTGAGTGATCTTAGAGGAATGAATGACATATTCATGAATGAAAGAGAGGAAGCAAGTGGACCTTCACTTAACTCTGAAGCTTAGTGGTTAGAAGAGATTGAGATCACTCTTGCCACTCTAGTTTCTGTTCTCTTTAAATGGTTTTTTAATATTAGCGCATAAATAGGCTTAGTCTGAAATCCAGCTCTGCCAGCTTGCAGAGAACTCCCCTATTGGCAAAACTATGAAGTTGAGCTTCCTTGTGTAGTGTGTGTAGGCCTTGCAACCCTTTCAGCCATGGTGTACAGCTTTGTCATGAGTGGAGGATGTCTCCCTGGCTTTTAAACAGGTAATTAAAATTCTTTCCTGGGAAATGTTTTAAATGTAAACAGTAGCCTTCTTTTCAAAGTAAAAAAAAAAAAAATAATTGTTTAGGTCTTTCTAAGAGAGAGTCCAGGTTTCACCTTCAGAAGGGAGCCCTGCCAGTTCTGAGTAGATAGGTGTACCCCCAGCAGCTGCCATTCTTCTTCCTCCAGATGCTTCAGAAATGCCTTGATCCAACCCCAATCTGGGCACCTGGTACTGGCTTCTGGACCCTACTTGTGCCAAATATGCCCATTAAGCCTTGTTTCTCGATTCTTGCATATGCTGAGAGTTTGTACTCTTGGGAAGATGGAGGGTACATAAGGTAGCTTTGAAGACTACCTTCTGTATTCAAGCAGGATAAAGAGAATCAGCTGCTGCTCTACTGCCTCCTGGTGAGGTATGTTACCTGTGCATTGGTAGGTGCTGCAGCTCTGGGGACTTGTTGGATTTACAGTTTTGGCAGCAAAGAACTGTCTTGTTTATGCTGCAGACAGAACTTGCCATCATTTCAGAGTGAGCTGTTTTCTGGAGGAACCTTCTATTTGTGAGAGCAGGGCTAAATTGGATGAGTGGGCCCATGCCAACAAAGGTCTGCAGTGATGGAAGAACAGAAGCTGTCAAAAGAACAGATTGGAAGTGGTACACCCCAGCTAGATGTTGAGGTTTAGAAGTATTTAGTGAGTGTGCAGATTAAGTAATGTAATTTTTTTTTTTAAAGGGTTTGGGTAACTTCTAACACTTTCATGTTTGTCTGTTGTGTGATTAGAAAACTCTCTAAAGAGAACCTTCTGGTATTTGCCAAATACTGAATTTTAATTCTTAATGTGACTGCCAATGCTCTTCTATTAAGAAGGTATGTTTAAAACTCACTGGCTATCAATTCTAGATGCTTTCTTAGCCTTCAGAAATGTAATTTCTCAATCTGTTCTACAGGCATTTTTATGGGGTTTTTTTCAGTTAAACACCATGAAATAAGAAAGTATTATTATTTCTATTTAAGCAGAAAACTAGAGCCTAGAAATAAAAATGAACTCAAAGTTAATCCAGAGTTCTTCATTTGCAGTAATTTCTCTAGATGTCTGACCTGTGCCTTAAGTATAGGACTGTTATGTTCATGTTTTAGAGACTAACAGAGCCTACTTTAAGTATTTCTCAAAAGTGCTATTTTATTCCAAGTAGTGAAAAAAACTCTTTTTCATTAATCTAATGCTATTGCTCTAGAGTAAAAAGACCAGAAAATTTATTTTATTTTGGTTGGCTGAAAATGCAGACTAATTATATATTGCTATGAAATATCACAGAAATGTGTCTTTGAGTTGAGAATGTTCTTTGTGGCTGTGGTTATGATCAGGGTGAAAATCTGCCTCCCAGTCTAGGGATTCTGTCTAGTAATTTAAAACATACAAGAGATGTAATTATTGAAATTTTTTAATTGTGAAATCAGCATCTTCAGTCAATGATAATTGATGTATTTAGTGACTTAATGGTGATTAAGTCTGGAAAACTACATTTGAAATTACAAATTGCTCAAAAGTCTAGTTGAAAATATTGCTTTCCAAGTACTATAAGTACTATAAAATCAAAGTATGGTTTTTATTCAAAGAACATAGGACCTCTTTAAACAAGGCTGAATTTTTCAGTTTTCTGAAATTCTATCTATGTTGCATCCTTATTTGAAGAAAGTATTTTTTCTACTTTTGAGAAGTAGTTAGAGAATACTTCATAAACACTGGTATGACACCTTCAACCACAGACATGGCTCCAGCCTTTCAGGAAGAAACACTGAAGTGTTTGGTAGAAGTGAAATTTCTTCTTTCAGAAGAAAATCCTGTTTCTTCTGAAGTGTACTGTATGCAAAGCTTAACAAATGTCTAGGGTTTTTCATTGGTGCTAGCTGTGTGGAGATGACAGAAACAAGCACAGACTGAAATCCTTAAGTCTTTCCTAGCAAGAGTTTTTTTCTTGAAATAATCTTAATATAGTGGATTTTTTGAATACTCATATTTAGGTAAAGAAAGGCAGAGTGGGTAAAAAGCATGGCCCCCATTCCCCCCTTGGCCAAGCTGCCAGCCACTCTTATGAACCCATCAGATGAAATTTAGGACTTCATTGGAAGAACAGATTAACAGATTCTAAATTTCAGCAAGCATTTCTAGATACTTAAGTACAATAGAAGAACTCTACCAGTCTCACTTTTTCCTTTTTTTTTATTTGGTTCAGGGACACCAGTGGGTATCTGTTTATCAGGTGGGAACATCATTGATTTATAAGAACAAAATGCAGATACTTTAAGCAACTGTAGAGATATAAAGAAGTGGTAGACACAAGTAGTCAGTCATACCTAATTGACTCTGTATATAATATCAGAACCTTCAGCTTGTGTCTTACTGGGGAACTGGTACGTAGACTGTCCTCTAGAAAGTGTCCATAATAGAAAAAGTACAACTCAGATTTGTGCTCTCATATTTTTAAAGTAACTTTAGAGACCAAAAAGCATTGTACAGACTTTAGATTAATTTTTGTGCGTGTGTGAATCTACCTTTCTTTTTAATTTGAAATTAATGAGCTAATTCTGTCAGATAAAATTACAGGTTCCTACAAGTCATACACAGACAATCCTCTAAAAATGCCTCTGACAATGTGCAATATTAAACTATAGAAGATTATTTTGAAGTTGTTTGGCTTAGTCTTAGAAATTTCAAGGTGCTTGTGCATCTTCAGAACATATAACCTTTAATGTTTTCCTGTAGTAACTTTTGAATTTAATTACATACTTGCAGAGTTCTCTTGACTCTTCCCCCCCCACACTTTCTCACTCTCACATTCTTGATAATCTGAAATATTCATATTACTTTGAATTTATTTCAGTGGAAAATGTGAAAATTGGAGACAGTACTTATAACCAGTGTGTTCTAATGTGTTGGGATTTTTTTGGCTGTTTCCCTACTCCCTACCACCCCCACAGCCTAGTCCAGATAATTTTATAGGTATTTCTTTCCAAGTTTTACTTATTTTTATCTGTAAGGTAAAGTGACATGATAGTTTTCATATACGAACACTGAATATAAATCTTTTTATCCCCTCCTGCTTTTTAGGTGTTCTTTGGACTTTTATTGAAAGAGCCAGGTAGGCAAGCTCCTTTTGTATGCGTGTTTAGTTTAGATTGTGCTAGTTTAGAGTATAGTGCTTTTTTTTTGTTGTTTTGTTTTTAATGATGCCTGTAATCCTTAGCATCATCTTCTGGATTTGGGTCTTAATTGCTACTGTAGCTTATGTTATTGTAGAGATGTGTGGATAATTTTTGGATAGCTACAATTGTCAAATAGTAGAACAGTATGTGGCAAAACTTTTTAAATATGTTTTTGGTTGTGCAATATTGCTTGATAGTGTCTGTGTTGTAAAAATGCTATTTAATGTGTTAAAGACCAAATATAACCATGACTTTAATTGCTTTCATAACTTAGTTCAGTAATATAGCATTAATGCTTGGGGTTGAATGTTTTCTATCCTGCTCTTCATTAGGCTGTTTTGATGCAGATTTTTGAATATTTGGAAAATTTTATTTTAAAAAATCATTGCTCATTAGAATTTCTGGTTTTGCCTTTGAATTTCTGTTTTGCTGAGAGGACAGTAATTCTTTAAATACTGTTTTTTATAGCCAACACAGTTGGCAGTAACTTTTATATTTTCTTTCAAAATAATTCTTCAGTTGGATAGCGTTTGGATAGAAACAAGTTTTGTTCTTTTGTCAGACATGGAACATTCTGGGTAACATTATGTCTAGTTAAAGCTCTTATGTTATCAGGCATACTTTTCAGACTGAAATTTCAAAAATGGATATTCTTTGGCTGTTGAAAGTTTTTAGATTAAAATGTGAAATGTCTGAGTGGGTGGATCTCCCAAAAAAAGTCATCAAATCCTTCCATTAAATTTCTTTTCTAGTTTTCTTCTTAATAATTGAATGTGAGATATTTATTTCTTGTACCTAAGAAAAAATCTGGGATTACTGGTTATTTAATTTCTGGAGCATTACAAGTGTTGCTCAAAGAATTCTGTTTGTTCCTTGTAGATTGTGTGGGTGGTATGTAATAACGTTTTGAGAGAGAACAGGGAAGCAATTGGGACTGCAGTGCTAAATTATCCTAGCACGTAGTGACTTATGTATAAAGATTTTAAAGTAGCAAGAACTGTAGCTATCTGCTTCTATGGCCTCTCTTATTCATTAGCTTGCTTCTGCTCTTTTTTTTGGGGTTTGGGTTTGGTTTTTTTTCTGTTCTGGGTTTGTTTTCCAGAGGTTTCCAATATAGGACTAGTATTCAGTTTTTGCTGCACTAAGGCAAACACTATAGTCTAGGTACAGTTTGCAATGACAAGTGTAGCTTGAACACTTTCTTTGTCAATGGGTTGGATACATTTTGGCAGCTGTGTTATCTTAAATCCTAGTCTAGACAAGAGAATTAAAGGTGTGTTATGAGCACGTTATCCTTTCTCACATTAATGTCATGGGACTCACTCAGGTAGTTGGGTGCTGTACTCTTCAAAAATGCAATTATGACAATATTTTAATTCTTGTCTAAGTTAGCCCTAGATTAGATGAAAGATCAGGTGAAGGACAAAAAAAAGGAGTGTTTTTAGAGTTGATTAAGTTGTTTTGAAATACCACTTGTGTCTTGTAGCTAGAGCTTTAACAACTTTAAAAATATCTTCTGCAAAAGGGTAATGAAGAAGACATTAAAGCATTTTTAAAATATGAGGATGTAATAGTGTAGGATAGTGATCTGTGGTAAAATGAAATACAGTTCTTACTTTGTAGAATGGTTTGGGAACTTCCATTATTCTGGTTAACAGGTAGCCACTTTAACTAAAAGATTAATAGTGTTTGAGATTCCCATGCGAGTTTCAGCTCTACAATTTAATTTGAACTGGAAATAAATTGGATAAGGCACTGAACTTAAGTACTCTGAATGTTGTGAAGAAGAGCTTTGATCCTGGATTTCTGATTAATTGCAAGAAAGGATGCTTTCAAGAAATAGCCAAATAGGTCACCGCTAGCCTATATGCATGTTTGCTGAATTATGAGCAAGTTTTCATAGTAGAATGTTTGAATTGTTTGCCCTCTTGCTCCTAATATATTTTACAGTAAAGAGTATAAGCCAGGACTGATCAACCTACTTTATCTGATTAGCTCTGGTTGCAATTTCCAGCATTGCTGTAGCATCTTTTTAACTGCTGTACAAAATCTTACTCAAAACATTTTATAAAATAATTGGAGCCCTTCCGTCTTTTGAAAAAAGCTGTGAGCTTTATAAGACTTATCTAGAAATGCATAAATTCTCTTCTCAAGAATTCCTTTTCTTTTGAAATGTCCTTACCATGTTTTTAATTTAATTTATAAATTTTAGCATCTCCTTGGTTTTGTTAGAACTAAGCAATGAATAAAAAATGTTTGGGGTTTTTACCATTTTCCCCAGAAATTATAAATGAGTGGGGAAAAAAATCTGGTGGGTTTTTTTTTTTTTCATCCACCTCTGTATTCAATGATGCAGGATGCTGAACAAGTGTATTTTTTTTAACTGTGACATCAGTCCTAATTTCTATACTGCTACTTGTAAATACATGTTTTTAGAAAGGTATATTTTCAGTCTGTGGGTTACTTTCTACCGCCAGAAGAACTTCAGGTTTTCCTAATAGTAGTCTTCTATCTCCAGATTCAGAATTTGACCCTCTTCTGCAGAAATAATTCTGCTGAAGACCAGTCACACAGTGGTGTTTTGTGGTTTAGTTGTAGGGGGTTTTTAGCTTCAGGAATTCAGATTGGTTTTTTGGTGATTTTTTTTATAATAATTTGGAGGGCAGAAGATGATCGTGTTGAACTATTTCTTCTGGAGGATTTTATCAGATGCCTTTCATACCCCTCTAACCCCACAAAGCAAAAAAAAATCTAACTGGTCTGAGTGTTCTTCAGTCTCCAGTTAAATCCACGCTCTCCGTCTCAGTGCTTAAAGAAGGCATCTGCTCTGTTAGTCCCAGAAAGAGTTAGATTCTTGGTAGCTGACATGCAGGTTACTCCCTACAACGCCTGGAAGAGAGAAGAATGAGTCGCCTTCTGCTGGATTAAGGCTGCTGCAGTCCACTGTCAAAGTCCGAGTGATAATGTGGAATGAATTCTCCCATTGCCTTCTTCCATTTGGGTGTGGTGTTAGGTTTGGAGGGAGGGGAGTGGGGGTTGTCATTGTGATACCACTTCAATCTATTTGATCTACTTGGATTCTGTAACAGAAAAAAAAAACAAAGCATGAAGGCTTTGGAGGTAGGAGAGGTTGGTTTCATTATTGTACCAAATGTGCAGGATGCAAGCAGGCAATCCTGGCATTGATCTTCTGAACATGCAGTGCTTTGGAACAGATGCCTTTTTTTAATATATTTTTCCCCAGTGCCAACCTTCTCTTTTTATGCATTTCATTTAGAAATAAATGAGAACTGGGCCTTACAGGAAAAAAACACTAAGCTATTTTGTGTCATTTCCTTAGGAATCTGCTTTGCTCTAAGGTGTGTAATACTGTTGCAGCAAACCACTCAGACTACCAAGTCATATATGCAGACTCTCTTCTTTTGAGAAACAGGCTTGGTCACTTAAAAAGAATGGGAGAAAAATGGAAGTCAGTATGTCATCATGAAACAACAGCTGACCTTTCCTGAAATATTATGGTCACCTGGACTACGAGAGTCTTCAGGTGATCATTAACTATATGGGATATCAATTTTGCATTTTGCAGTGACTTTCTAATCTAAAGTGAATAAGCAATCCTGAGAAATCACTGGGTTTCAGTCCTGGTACCTTTCTTTATCTCATACATCTGATTCTTTTCTGTTGTCCCCTTGGGATTTCTGCATTTGCCTTCATGTGTTTGTACTTACCTTCATAGTGGTACATCTTCAGCAAAAAGAATGAAGAGTATTTTCTAAACCTCTCTTGCAGTTTAATGGTTAGAACAGTCTTCTGGGAAAAGCAGATGTGAAACTCCTGTGACTAAAGGAGGTGTGTGGTGCAGGTCTGTCACCTCATTGATCTGGTTTGTAGTCACTGTACTATGTTAAATGTGAGAAACAGCATTGACACCACTTGCTTTTATTCCCAGGGCTTTCTGCAGAAGCGATATCTGTCGTGGATATGTTGAATATCTTACTGTTGTGTTAGTTGACTCAGTAAGCAATTTTTAGTGAATTGGGCCTCTCCAGGGACATGGCTGCTTGCATAAGTTGGCTGAGAGCTTATGTGTGTGACCCTATTTTGGTTCCAGTATATGGCTCAGCTGGGCTTGCACAGCTCTAGGCCTTCAGATACCTTGATACCTTGTTTTGACAAAAACTTTGGGTGGGTGCAGCTTGTCAAGAAATTAAGTGAGTAGGGAGAAATTTTGTGGAGCAGTTTCTTGGTCATGGGTCTCTAAATGCTTCTGAAGTCCCAGCGTATTTGCCTACCTCAGTTTTGCTTGCAGACCCAGCAATATTTGCCATCAGAATGAGTTAATCTCTCTACTTCCTTTTTCACATCAGTTTCATTCTGTATGTTTTGAGCAGTGAGTTTCTGAATGCCTTTGTATGACTTTTTTAGTACAGAATATGCAGTAGGCCACAGACTTGGTGATCAAATCATCCACAATATAGGCTTAAGGTACCTTGTACTTAAGATGTCTTCCTTCCCAAAAAGGAGTTCTATGCACAGGTTGTATTGTACTGCTGATTGTAACATTTTATTTGGAGTAGAATCTGCTTAGATGTCTTTGCTTATGCAAGTAGTTGTTTAAGGGATGATAGACACTTTCCTAGAAACGAACTGGGGGAGAAGGTGACATCAGGCTAACCTGTCAAGAGTCCACAGAGTTTTAATGTTAAGTGTCAAACAGGAAGAAACTTGATTAGTTTGCCTTCATAGGCATCTCTTCTGTCTATCCCTTAGTTTGTTTGCAGCCTCACTTAACATGAGAAGCCACAGATGCTCAGCAGTCTCTTTTCATGCTACCTGTTTCTCCAGTAGTTGGTATAGGTTGGCTATGTGAGAGAATCAATAGCCTTGTGCTCCTTGGTCCTTGACGTTCCAGAAAATTCAGGCCTGATATCACATTCTAGAATTTCACTCAATCCAAATATTCCCAAAATTCATTACAACTGGGGAGAAGCCAGGCTGTCTGCTGATGTGGTGTACATGTGGCTACGTTGTGATAGGAGTGGGGTTGAAGCAGTCCTCTGCTGCCTTTAAGGGTAACATAATGGATCAGCTGATAATTTTGCCTGGGCTGTATGAATGATATCTGATAGTCTCACCTTTAGTCTGGCACCATACACAATGTAGTTGTTCCATCTGGGATTTTGTAACCTCTGTTACTTAGCAAAGTATCAATGTCCAATTATGTAGCTGCTGCAAATTTCTGAGTCTGTTTTACTATCTAGCAGTTTTTAGTCTAACTTCTATAACTTTTTTATTTCTAATGCTCTCTGTAACCAGGTTTCTTAGCAACCAAAATCAGATGCTTGCTACCCATCAGATGCATCTGTTAACAGCTGTTGGCAATGAATGCCATTCCTTTTACCACTCTGAGTACCAGTTTTCACATTGTGGGAATGGTCCTGCTGCCACCTGGTCTTTTGCCCCAGAGTCTGCACTGACCATGTAATTGGAGGACTTGTTCCTCATCTGTGTGGAGGTGGTTTTCAGGAACCATGATGAGCAAATGCAGTCCTTGGACAGCCTGCTGATGGACTGGAGCCACTGTTCTTTTGATCTGTATGATTTATGCTGTTGGTTACACCTGGAATTGCCAAGAGCTCAACTGCTGGGCTGCAGTGATAGTTTGTAGGCAGGACATGAACATTCAGCTGAAAGCAGGGCCCTTTCTCAAGGGAAGGAAGTGATGGGCACTTGCAGACAATATGAACCCTCTGTCACTAGACTAAACTGTAGCAGACATGTTCAAAGGGCCCTTATCTCTAAAAATTGTATCACAAGAAGCTGAAGATAAACATCATGGTAGCTTGATGATGGAAAAGGTGGTTTATCCAGACTGCTTCGTCTCAAGTACTTCAGTAATTCTTTGAACAAAACTGTGCAGTTCAGGTTTTACCTACCAAAGTTTATAGTATAACTCTGCTATGAAAAGGAAAACAAAATATACAGAAAGCTACCATCAGAGTACTTGAACTTAAAATGTCCAAATTGCTTTGGAACATAAGGAAGAGGAAAAGAAGATGCTATGAATTGCAGGGCTTACTAATGTGTCCCTAGGCTTGACAGGGATACATTGAAGAAAAAAAACAACCCTGTGTTTACAAAGTTTTGACCTCTGGAAAGAATTGGTGCATTTCAGGCTTTACAGAGGAAAGAAGTATGATTTTTGAAAAAAAAAATATTTTCTTTCCATGGCTTCTCAAGAACTTGGTCATTCAATACAATTGCTGCAATTTAATGTAGGATATTGCCTTTTCTATTTTTTTCTCACAAACTATATTTGGTAAAGAAACATGCAAAAAAAAAAAAAAGAGAAAAGCATCTTCTTTTAAAATGGGATGATATATTCAAGAAAGAAAACAAATAACCTCAGGGTATGAAATCACATAACTTGGTGAATGTTCAATTCTCCTCCAGATGGTTTTTAGTCAGAAGTACTGACTGCCATCATGGTAGCTTCATCTGCCAGAGAGGGACAATGGTAAGCTCAGCTTTGGATGAAATCTGAGAAGGCACACCTTGAAAGTCCATCATTACTCTAAAATTAAGCAGTTGTATTGCCTTCCTAGCTGGGATAATTAGACTGGTAATTGAAGTCTACATTCTTCTCCAAGAGATGATCAAAACACTTGCTTTGAAAGACTTTCCGTCTGTCAGCAAGAAATGTGGTTAGATTAAAAAGACTGGGAATAGTCTGGGCTTCACACCTCCACACACCCCTTCAGATTAATTGGAATGGCCTTTCTGAATAGGACAACTTAATGTGGAAAAAATAATTAGTGAACTATTTTCAGGAAATTCTAGTTACCAATTAGTGATTCAATGAAGAAGATATAATGGACACTGGGGGGTGTGTGTGTTGCGTTCTTAAAAGAAAACCTACTTTTTCAAATATTTCAGTATTTTTCAAATTTTTTCTTACTGTTACTTTTGAGGGTTAAGTACACAAATTATCATCCTTTCTGTACCTAAAATGTGACAGATAAAAATGTAAATATTGGGGTAATATTTTGTTTCTTAGAATAAAATAAAGTAGGTTTGTTTGTTTTTTTTAATTAAGTTTGCTCAGAAAGAGAGACAGTTAAAATGTATGTATATGTAAAACATACACACAAATACATGCATATATGTACACAAGGAGTTTTCAGTCTTTTAGCCATCTGGGGTCAGGACTCAGGATAGAAGGAAAAAAATAAAATATGGATTCCATCAGGTTTTGCAGTCATCTTCTATTTAAAATTTTTCTACATGTGAAATTTTTTCCACCAATTTACTTCTGAACAAGTTTTATTAAACCAACGTAAAGCCACATTGTTTATCTCATATGTAACTTTAGCAATATTAAAATTGGTATCCATGTGGGAATTCACAGCATTTTAAAGAAGTTTCTTAGGTTGGCCTGGCTTGTTTGTGTTTCCTCCCTCTGAAAAAAATTTTTGTCAGTGAGAGACATAGGCACTGATTTAGTTCTGTTTCCCTCTGTCACACACTCATGCGCACAGCCAGCGGCGGAACGCCAGCGCAGAGCCGCTCCAGTGCCTAAGGGATGCTGACAGCCACAGCCTTGGGCTCCGACCCTGGGGCTGCTGACATAGCTTTGGCACGGCCAACACAGCCAGGTGCCCACATCCCCACAGGTGTAGCAGCCTCGTGGTGGTAGAGGAGTCCCAGGGGCCAACCTTGCTGATAGGGTTAACAGGTACAAGATGAAACGGTCTGCAGGGTTGACTGGCTGCCACAGAGTGTCTTCATGGACAATGAAATGGCTGTCAGGTTAGTAAAACTCTTCTGGGAAAAAGGAGCTTTTTATAACTTAGACTAGACCCAAGGAAATTAACATTTATACAGTAGTTAAAATATAAATGGCTTGACATCTGAGATGGTGAGTATATCTGAGCTCCTTATTCTAGCTGGCTTCGTTTTGATAGTTAATCAACTATTAGATTTGAGATAGACAAACACACATCTACGTATGTGAGGAAAAGTAAAATGTTTAGATTTCACTGTCTTACTAGATACCCTGTATTTAATGTCATCTTATAAACAAGTTCTTACTAAGAAATTTGTGGATATTCCGGTGGATTATATTCACAACACTGATTCAGAATGAAGTAGTCTGTTGTATTTCTTTAATTAGTACCCATTTTATTGTATAAAGAATGAAAAAATCTCCTAAGAAAATTATTTCTGAAGTTTATGCTCAAGATAGGAGGGAGGTTATCAGGCAAATGTTCTCTATATTGATCTTTATTCCACTTAGAGGTAGTATGTTGGGAGGCAGTAGTTTGTTTTTGAATATGAACCAAAATTTATTTTAATAGGAACAAACAAGTAACAAACAATCAAAAAATCCTGACAGTTCTGAAGCTCTTATTTTGATCTCATCATCTTTGGGTATGGAAACATTTTCGCTTAACAAGGTGATATACACTTTTTGAATAAAATTTCTGGAGTTAGAAATTTGAGGTGTTGAAGATGGAGGTGACTTCTTAAACTTGTGGAGAATAAAACCTTCTTGCTGCTCTATTTATTCTGACATTCCAATTATTTATAGCAAGCATATGGTAATTAGATAAATTGTTCTGTAAGACCAGGGCCATCAACTTTCTGAAGTCAGGGCAGAATGGTTTTGCTTACCAAGTTGAAAATAAAATGTTCTGGTAGAAACTTGACAGGCATGAAGAGGCTTTCAGAGCATCTGCTCTTGATGCTAGTCAAGGCTTTGGATTTTCTTCTTTGTTGCTGGAGGAGGATTTGACTACAGTCAAAAGGATACGGAATGAGAATGCTACTTCTGCAGTAAAAGAGAAAATGATAGCATTTATCCTATTTGGTCCTGAATCAGTGTACTGTATCAGTGTGGTGGTAACTTGCTTAGAGTTTCTGTAAAATATCTAGAGTTCTACCCTAATTGTACTATTGTGAGGAAGATCTGTCTCAACAGAGCATTTTTTGGAAAGTTTTTTTATATGCATTGTAGGATGTTTTTATTAGCTTGAAGGACATTAAGCTGTATTCTTCTGTAGTTTCTAGGGCAACGAAAGTCTGCTTTCAGCTAGACACACAAATTCTTTTCAGGCTATGCAGTATCATAAAAACTCTGGTATCTACCTGCCTTAGCTTGTACATGGGGACTGATGAGAGGGCAGAAATTCAGGCCAGGTTGTTTGCCAATTAGGCCTATTATTTTTGTTTTACTTTTTCTTAAGTTTTAGTGACCTGCAGCTAGGTTGATTGTAAATGGTCGAATTCTTTAAAAAGCAAGTAAATAAAAGCCTCTGTGGAACTGCAGTTTGTATCAGTATGTAATGCTTGAATCTACACGCTAGATCGTGGCAGTCAGATTATCAGAGGTGAATTTTGTGACCTAGGCTTGCATTTCAGGGACCAGATCTGGGTAGTGCCAAAAGTCAGGAGCACAGACTTCTTAGAGTAAAACGTTCTTACCTTGATATGGAAGAGAAACTGTTTCTTTCCCTGTGGTTCTGACTGGACAGGACAACACGGTCGTTCCTGAGCTCTAATCCTTTGGAAGCAGGTGATGCTACTAAGAAGGTTTTGAATTAATTGTTAGGCCTATTCTTGAAGACTGTAAAAGTGTAATTTTAATGAGCTAGAGAAAATCCTATTAAAATAGTTTAAATAAGTTTTGCAGTGGAGTTTTTATCAGTGATTATAAATTGGTTAAAGTAATTTAAGAGTGTGTTGGCTTTGAAGAGTGAACTAATACTTTAGAGGACTTCTGGCCCTTTTAAAATGCACATGCATTTGACTATTTTTGCTGTTTTTACTTTATTTACCCACTAAAAAGTTTCACTTTTTACAGTTTAAATAAACAAGGATAGAGAGTTTGAAGTTGTCATTAACTTACGCATGAGCTTTAGTTAATTCTGCAAAATCTGGTTAGTTCATTTTGCTTTCAAAATTCTAAGATACATGTCTATCTGAGGCCTATAAGTATGATTAGCACTTCCTCTACGTGAATGAATAGCTATAAATATTTATATAACTTTGGCATTTGTTTCTCAGCCCATTTTCCATGTCAACAAGTCTTATACAACTCAATTGTCTGCTTGTCTCATCTTCCTCCATTACCTGCCAGTAAGTTTTGAATTCTGCAGCGACGTTAAACTAAATTAAACATTAGGACAAATTCCCAGAGAGATTGGGGAAGGCCTGTCCTTGTAAGTTTCCAGGACTGAACTGTGCATGGCCCTGAGCAAGCTGGTTGAGATTTTCTGGCTGACCTTGCTCTGAGCAGGGGATTGGACTGGAGACTTCCCAAGGTCTCTTCCTGCCCAGATCAACATCTGGAACAAATTAGAAGTCCAAATAATGATAAAGTTCTGTCAGAATTGTTGGTGGGAAAGACACACTGTCACTGCTGTAGTTATGGAAGAAACTGGCACATGCTTAATCCTAATTATGGACTGGAGAATGGGAAGGGGAAAAGAAGGAAAAACTGGAGTTTCAGATAGCAGCATTGATAGGCTCTATAATAAACTAGACCTACTCTTTTACTCATATATTACTTTACTGACCCCATAAAGTGCTTTATATGAAGTCTGGATGCTGTTTCAGCTTTTCCAAAAGGATTAATAACAATATTTTATTCCAAGGAATTTTCTTTAGCCCAGCTACAGGCATAAACTTGGATATATCTGAATTGGTACAAATCTGTTTGGTCACTTCCTTTCTCCTCCCTCACCTTTGTCGGTGCTTGCTTGTACAGGAAGTTTACAGTATATTTTTAAATATTACAGTAGTTTATTTAAACATTTGCACATCAAGATATGCTTCTGAGAGAAATTTCTTGTGATAAAGCATGTATTGATAGATAAATAGTAATGCATTTTAGGGTCACTGTTGTTTGAACACAGCAATGTAATAACTTTACCATAAAACAATTGGAATCCACAGATCTGTGTGATGTGCAAGAGGCTCCTATTGCTTTATATAGGTATCTGCATTTTTCGTTGCCTTTGTAAAGGGACCTATTCAGTCCCACATCACCAGAATAGACAGGTTTTATGACCTTGTAGAGTTCTGTACTGAGGAGCAAGGAGGAGGAGAAATCCCTCAATGTCAGCATATGTTTTAAGATATTGTGAGCCTTTGCAGTTTCTGCTCAAGATGGTGGTGTTGAAGTGAGGTAGCAACCTTGACTTTGTCCCCAAAGCTGGTGTTCTCACTTCAAGGCACACCTAATCCACCAGCTTTATTCTTTCTGCTGGCAGGTTTGATGTTGGCACAGAATCTGCCCTAATGTTCTAAATACTTGTAAAGAAATCCCGAGATTCTGTGGTGTTACATAGCTTACTGCTGAGGATAGCTGGGATGGAGGGGGCTTTTTCACTTGAAGAGCTAGCAAAACTGCTTCTGTATCCTTCAAGATATTCAGATTGCCTCCATCACTAAGGATGGAAGACCTCAGAAGTGTTTATATGCCATAGGTAATGGAGGTTAAAGCTGACAGCTCTTCTTCAGATGGAGAGCAGAGGTACAAAGTTCAAGGGACTTGCTAGAAATTGCACAGGAGGTCTGTAACAGGGTGTGAAACTGAACCCACATCTCTTAAATCACATGTCAGCATACCTCTTGCCTGATGCTTAATGGTTTTGCTCTGTGACATCAAGGGAAAAAAATTATAAGTGGTTATGTCTGAAAAAAGTGGTCATTTAAAAGAAATGTCTTTTTTTTTTTTTAAGACTTCAGAATACAAATAAAAGATAGATGGTAGTCTCTTTAATTTTAGAATCTTGTCTATGTTGTTCATTTGCTAGGTACTGAAAGCGTTGACATATCCAGTCATGCTCATTGTATTAGAATAAATATTAGTATATTATCATGGTTATGGCTTAAAAATATTCAGGGTAAGAAAACAAAGGTGGTTATTGAGAGTAATTTTCAATTATGGATGCAAAGCTTAAATATTGAAATGTGAGGCCTAATTTTCAGGACGTTGAGCCATTCCTACAGCTAGTAGCAGTAATGTAAAAAAAAAATTAGATGCTCAGCTTGAATGTCTGGAAATTTTTTGAGCAAGAACTTTTTTTTGTATTTAAGCAACTAGAACATGCCTCATAATCTCATAGTAGTTTTCTTGACAAGTGACTTCTTTCAGTATGAACTGAGTAGAGAGACAGGAGCTGGATAAAATTGGTGCAGCTGTGAGAATCTCAGATTTGTAGGACATTCTGATTTTCTTGTTGCTTTTACAAACCAGAGAATCAGTCGCAATGATTCTCAAGTCAGGTCAAACATTTGCCTTGTATTTACTTGTGGTTATTGCTTCTTAAGCCGTACCAAGGAACAGAAAATTCCCTTTTGAAAATGCCAGTGTTTCTGAGTTGCTAAATGTGTTAAGCATTTCAGGATTTCAGCAAGATGATGTCGATGCTCAGTTGTGTAAGATGAGAATTTTGATTGGCATGAAGAGGGAACTCAAGGATTAAAATCTTGTTTGGATATGCTCCCAGCAAACCTGCTGCTAAGCAGGTAGATTTTATATATCCCTTTGAGTCTTTTCAGTCTTGATAATAGACTTCAGTGTTTGCCATGAATTTTAATGATAGATACTAGGGAGAAGTGTCCTTTTTAAGGTGAAAAATAACCTCTTGTTTGTGAAGGCTTTTAAACATCTGAAATGACAGTAGATGAGAACTAAAGCTACTTGTGTCATTGGCTCCTTGTTGTCATCCCCAGCTCTCAGAGTGCTCTTTTTCTTCACCTGTGCCAGAGCCTTTCTTCGAGGGGAACCGACTGTGTCATGGGACGTAGTTTAAACATTCATGGAGTTCTGCAAGCTTAATGAGAAAATGTCTCCCTAACAGCTTAATGATCAGGGATTTTTTTTTTTAGGACTTACTTTAGTGACTAGCAAACCCTTAAGACATGTTGATAGACCTTTGAATTTTCAGATGTTTTTGACATTTTACCTTAAAAGCTGGGGGGAGAGCTGAAGGTAGGCTGTATCTGTAGTAACTTGCAGAAGCAGACTGAAAACATGGAGGGAGTTTATTGTGATTCTAGTTCCCCTATGAAGTCTTAGCTGCAGAAAATCCTCTGTATATAAGAATTTTTCTCTGAAGTGAATGGAAAAGATCTTTGGTGTCCTTTATACAGAGATGTTGTGTGTCATCCTGTTGCATTTGTTGCAACGAGGGAATGTAGGTTTGCTAGATGGCCTTTGAGTATGTGTGTTGGGTTGTACAGTCCTTCTGCCTTGGAAGGTCTCACCTGTAAGCTGCCTAGGAAACGTGTGCAAGTGCTTTGGTTGAAAAGTGTTTATTGTAACAGTTGGGAAGCAGATATTTACATGCTTCTGTATATTGTGGTTGGTCGTTGTTTCTTGGGCTTTGGCTTGGAAGGGAGCTATTTCCTCTAATTTCTTACAAGCACAGCACCAATGGTGAGCCAAACTGGCAAGTGAAGCCAGCTCTAACACCCACAGAACTGAACTGGCTTCAAAGTATTTTATTTAAGAGGAGGGGATTACTTCCAGAAAGTTTTATGTACAAGAACAAAGTTTCTGAAGCTTCCTCAAAAGTGATAAGGTGTGGTGTTATTTATTATTCTAATATTATCCTCCCAAGTTGTTTTGCAATTATTATTTAATTTGCTATCCTATGAGTAAGTACAAATATCATGACTTTATATACCTCAAACTATCCATCTGAAGAGTTTGTTTTCCCAAAGGCTATGTGAGGAGTTCATGTCAAAGCCTGGAATAAAATGTTAGATCCCAGTCGTGCAATTAGGCCATACATTGTTCTTTATAGCAAACTAATTCATGACTCAGCCACCTAATTGCAGTGGGACTTCCAATAAACTCTTTAACATCTACTCATTTATAAAAATGATTTTAAGACTGTTTTTTTAGTTGGGAGTTGTTGCTTAAGAAATTAAATCATTACACAATATAGCTTACAAAACCGAATATTAAATGCAATTAATTAGTAAACCGGAATGACTTGTTTGCACCAGAATCGTGGGAGTTTTACAGCTGTTCTGTATGGTTTTGCCTGAGAAGCTGTTATAATTTCCATTAGAGGGAAAAGTGCTCAAACTTTGCAGAAACCCACCTTTGTTTAAATTTGAGATATCTCTCGGACACATATATACATGTATACAGGTACTGACACATCTTCACTGGTGTATATTTGCAGGAGTCCATGGAAACATAGCTCTGCACAACCAGTCCCTAATGGTCACAGTTTTTAAAGCTACCAAAATACAAAGAATACAGGTTTGGAAAAAGTGAAATGTCTCCTCTGTCTGAGTGTCTTAAGGTAGTAATAGCTTCAGAACTATATATATATATATATTTCCTGCTTCTTTGGTTCAAGAATTTGTAACTTCAACAAAGGGTTAACATAGTTTTCTCCTTGAAAATTCTGTGATATTGCTTCCTCTCATCCTGGTGTTTGAGAGGCTCAGAATCAGGCTGGGGAACACTCTGTGCCTTTTCTTATCCTTCATACCTGATATGAGTTTTAACTATCGAGGATTCTGCATTAAATATCCAAGTAATTATGTGAAAGGGATTAGAAAAAATCTTGATAGTTACACTTGGAATATGTTCTTCCTCTAGATGAGGAAACTGCTTGTTCAAGTTATGGCAGATTTTACTGCAGGCAATCAAAGTTTGTAAGTTACATTACAAAAGGATATTTAGTTATATTTAGTGTGAATTTGTAAATAACCTACTAAATTTAACTGTCATTTCTGGTACTCTATGTCATATTGACCAGAATTCTTTTGCTGTGTATTTTGGCAGGATTCATACCACAAATTTTTTGTAAGTTTAAAATGAAGAATAATTATTTTTCAATGACTTTTTGATATTATTTGCATCATTTTCATCACTAATATCTTTATCCCTTAAATTATTTTCCTTTTTGAAATACTATCAAAAGTGCCAGAAATGCATTTTTAAAAAAAGAGAGACAGATGCCCTGTGTGTAAAAGGTGATGAAGGTGATTTAGTACTGGAGACTCCATGTGATTATTAGTAATAGTTATCATGTATAGATACCTTTTGTATTTCAGTGTTCCCAGTATTTATCATATAAAACTGTAATCATGCATCTTTCCAAAAACTTCAACAGGACTTAAACCTGTTATAAGAAATAGTCTTTAAGAACACATGGTATTGTCTTGGTTTGTTTTTATTACACAGAATGATTTGGTTGAAAATATTTGGGTCAGATATGAAGCTCAGGAAAAAGTCCTAGAAAAAATACAACACTTCCAGAATGTGAAAATAGAAAACAGGAACCTGCTTGGAATTTTTAACATATTCTCTGCTGACTAGTGCAACTCACACACACACACAGAATTTAGGAGTACTGGGCAATCTCTACCACTGTTAAGGGAATCAGATCAGTATATTAGCCTTGGTGTATGTTTGGGTTTTGTTTTTTTTTAATTCTTGCTCTTTTAGTCTTCATTTTTAGTATATTTTCACTGCCCATTGTCTGTTTTTATCTTTATCCGATGACTGCTCTAACCAGAAATCTGAGAAGTACCTTGTAAAAGACATTCAGATGTGATGTAAAGTACTCCCCATATTTTTCTCTTTTTGGGTATGACTGGAGATGGAAAAACTGTGAAGTAAAAGTCTCTAAAGATCATTCTCATACCATTCACCTTGAAGCTTTCTAAATGTTTTAAGCTGTTATTCAAAGTTTACATAGTAATCTAAACAGAAATGTGGATGATATGTGAGCCGTGTGAGGTAAGATAAAATATCGAAACTGTTTATTGCTGTGTGACACATAAGGCTGTGTGATCAGTGGTGTGTAACTGGGATACATAAAATATTTGAAGTCTGTGTATTTATTGATTTCATGTGGCTGTGGTGTCTGTCCTCAGGAAAACGGAGGGATTTGCTGTGGGCTATTAGTCCCATGTGCTCATTAAAGATAGGTAACAGGGATGGTTATAGCACTGAGTAGTTATTAGACTGGGAAATACATTCTGAGTCTTTTATGGAGCAATGACGGTAGCTTGCCAGTAGTGATATCCTGGATATGATGGCATTTGACTCTGCACTGGTGTCTTTCATAGGGCTATAAATGACTGCAGTTGTGTTATCTCTTGAAGAGTCGCCCCTGCTCAGTATCTGTCATATTGGAGCTAAAGATAGTGAGATCATTTAAAGAGGGTGAAGTGCCTTCTTCTTTAAACGTGTTCTGCAAACGTGTGTAATTGGTCTTGCAAAAATTTGTTCCTGAAGAGGTCTTAAAAAGTCAAGCTTTCCCCTGCTACATTTGAGAGTGTTTCTTACAGGCTCTGCTGTGATATTTGCCCTAGAATACATACTGTGCTGCACTGATACTGACAAAAGTGGCAGCAATTCTTATTTCAGGTGGCCCTCGTGCCTTTCATTAGGAATGATCAGTGCTGCTCAAAGTTTTTGAGGCGTACTGAGAAAATTGGATTTTTCTGCTCCAGAAATGAGGAGCAAAACTGTGCCACTTTTCCTTTGCTAAGGGCACAGGCAGGGGCAGGTGGACTGCAGCAAAAGGCAAAACTTCTTCCCAGCTCCCACTGTGGACTGAGCTGCTCTCTCACAGTTCCTGTAATGTGAGAAGCAGCCTGGATTCAGGACTTCAGTAGAGGTGATGGGTTTTAGCCCCTTTTGCTCTGCCAAAAATATTTGTAAGTTAGATCCTACTAGAATCTTTTGGAAGGATTTTTCAACTCCTAAGTTTGATTTTTTTGTGGTTGTATGGAAGGGTTCTGCATTGCTACTTGGACATTGCAAGCTGGCTCTTGTTGGTTTGTTTGTTTTTTCCTTTGTAAATAACTGGTTTTCCTCTTGGGCCACTGAAATTCAACAGGGTGAGAAGTCTGTGAGGAAGAGAGGTTCTTCTTCCCTTCAGATTTCATAAAAATCGTGTAAGTCCCCCACATCTGAGAAATTGTCCTTCCCTTGGTGGGCCTGTGCTGCCATGCACCACCTGAGTGGTGGGTGTCCAACATCTGGCTGGTCAAAGCTCTGAGTATCAAGTGGAATCTCCAGATGCAGGCAGAAGTTGCCTCCAGTGAGATCAGCAGCTGTAGTAAGGAGAGTATTGAGCCAGGGATCTACCCTGTACTCATCAGAAAAAAAAAAATTGCCTGGGATACTAAGTGAGGCAGGAAATTCTGGCAGTGGTGAGAGGTAAAGGGTGCAGAGCTAGCTTGAGCTTCAGAGCTTGTAGAATTTAAGTCAACAGATTTTCCAAAGTGATACCAGAACTCAAAAACTGGGAAGTGCGAAGACCCTTAGAGCTCTGAATGAAGACACAGAGTTCATCAGCCTCTTGGTACTTGGGGAATATGATACACAGAAGTCTGGTCTGACTCCCCATGCTCAGCTTGGATCTGGTAGGACTGATACTGAGCTGAAGCTCATAAGCCCATAACAGAACCTGTCTTCTGCTCAGTATCTGTGGACTGTTTTTCCATTATTTGCTGTATTCTAGGCAGTAGAAACTGACTCCTCTATGTAGAAAGATAAATTGTGTGTATTTATTATAGACAGGCATAAGTATATATAAAAATCTAAAATATATGTCACACAGAAAATATATATATATATAATGTATTTCCTCTGTAAAGTTAGCTACTCAAAATCTAGGTAGTACAGAGATGTGTTTTGCAAGAGCAACTTTACTTTTGATAAGACATAATGAGAGCTTTGCAGAAACACTTTCTTACACATTTCAGTGTTGTAAAGTTATTGGGTGAATCTGAATTATATGGTGACTAAGGCTATTGACTGTAGGATCTCATTTTAGGTGGCGAAGGTAGGTAGTGCATTGGGTAAATGCAACAGGAAAAGCAATACAGAAAATTGCTTCTATCTGTTCCACCTAATAGTTCCTAAATGGTCCTATTCAAATAAATTAAATTAGGCTTTTTACATCTTTTCTGTCAGCTCATCAGTTCTTTCTGTTCTTCTATACAAAACATCAGGGTTTCTACTGCTCCATTTCCCAGGTGCTGAGTACTCACAGCATGCAAACTCTCAGATATTTAGTTGGCCAGCTTTTCTAGGGTTCCTAAACCTTTTAAGCACTTAAATTTTTTCAGTGGAGCTTACTATAACTCTGCAACAAGTGTGTATGTGTTTCCTTATATGTTTCTCAACAAATTGGAATGTTCTCACAAAACTCAGAGAGGTGATCTTGTGTTTTAATTCTGGCTCATCTATTTCTTCACTGGGCACTTCTCAAGCACCTGCTTTGAATTTCTCAGTTTTACCAGAGGGCAAGCCAGTGGAGAGTGAGAGGAAGTTCAGGGCCCCCAGATACCAAGAAATGCAGTGGAGGTGTTCCTGATTCCATTCCCACTGGAGGGTTTTTTAATGCTGTATAGCAAATACAATAGGACACATGCATCTGAACAATAAAGATAAGACAGCAATTCAATATTTCTTTTTATCTGTTGAATGCCATCCATCTTATGTAATTAAAGACTGTGCTGTCTTGTGTTTAAACATAGGAGGACAGATTTCAAGATGCTTGTGTGTATTTTGGTATTTAATTAATGGCAGCTTAGTTCTTGCAAAGGTTCTAAAGGTGTAATTGTGCTAAACACTGCATATCCATGGAGTAAGAAATGGATTTTGTCCCCTCAGATGGTAAATGAAGGCAGGATAGATGGTAAAAGTGAGGGAAATTCTCTGCAATTATTGACAACAGCCCTGGACTATAGATTAAATGGCATTCCCTTAGTTAGCAAAGAGGCATAACAAAGTTTAGAATTTCAGCTACATCTTACGACATAGTTGGACAATTTTTTGATACTAGTCTGGTGAGTTGCTGATGTGGTTTGAGACAATGTTGGCCTTTTGTCCTTCCCAACTGTGGGGGAGCCCGCCTTCCCTGCAGCAGAAGCAGCAGGAACACACAGGTTACCTGTTCCAGGGCAGAGTGGTGACAGAGAGGAAACAGGCTGTTTCCCTCAACCAGATGGGGCAGCTGCACCAGCACTGCTCTGCTGCCCTGCCTGGCAGGCAGGAGGGATGGGTGGGAGGGATGAAGAAGGTTTAATAGGTGGCTTAAGGAAGGTATCATCTTCAGCTGCTGCAGGTGTCAGCTGTGTCTTTTGTCTGTCCACAGTTCAGTCTTACTCCAGTGATTTGACTCAAAGCAATACTACTAAGATAAGAAGAAGGAGAAAATCAGGTTTAAGTTAAGAAAGTACCATCTTGCTTCTCCTAGGTCTGGTTTAAGTGCTAAAAGTCATAATTGGTTTTTCTCTCAGTCCTAGTTGCTTTCATGAGAAAACCTCGTGCAAGAGTATTTTGGAAATAGGCCCAGTGTTTTCTTCTCTCTTTTCTTTTCTATGGCAAATATGTAAATTTAAAACCTGATGGAACACTTAGTTTCATGTCTGAAGAAAGGGTTTATGAATGTGAAGATTGAAAAAAAAAAAAAGGCAGGCATTTCAACTTTGTAAAAAAATTTGGCAAGGATCCCTTCACAAGGAGGTGCAAAGTAACAAATTCCTTCATAGCTATATGATCTGTTGTGCTGTCCAAGTTGATTATGAAGCAGAACTGTGACAGTATTGCCTGGAACTTAATTTTGATTTTTTATTTGTCTCTTCAACCTGTTTAACTGGCATAATGATGTGAATGCTGCAAAGGAGAGAGATTACATTCTGTATTATCTAATACATATTTTTATATAACAGTACTTCTGTGTGTATGCAGTACTTGAAGTGGACTACATTTCCTGAAATTTGGAATTAATTTACTGTCCCTTTGGTTTTGTCTAATTTATTGCTATTCAGAGTTCTGTGTATATTTACTAAAGGTAAATGTACCCTTGAAAGGGAGAATGTTGCATCGTTATCCCAAGCAGGAGATACAAAATGCCTGTTCAGGGAGAAGGAGAATGGAATTTTGAGGGGAGGGTTTGATGTCCATCCTGTTCTTACATATGGAGATTGCAAACAGAGAAAATAGAATTATATTCCTCATTTTTGTAGTGTGGAAGTATTCCTGGCATATTTCCTGGAGGGAAGGAAAGCTCAGACAAAGAAAATTTCTGTAGAAATCTTAAAGTTTTGAGGGGAACAAGATGTGCAACAAATTGCTAGAATGTGAAATACACATTTTTTCAAGTGTAAAATTTTGAGATCATCCAAATGTCTCTTTCCTGTTGGGTCTGTACTGTTTGCAAATAGATTTTTTTTTTTACTTTAAGAATGTTGCCATTTTAAAAAATATAATTATTGTTGTTGTTTTTGTTTTTAAACTGTAGGTATGAGAAGGTGCCAGTAATTCTGGTTGGTAATAAAGTGGACCTGGAAAGTGAGAGAGAAGTATCATTGAGTGAAGGCAGAGCCTTAGCTGAAGAATGGGGCTGCCCCTTTATGGAGACCTCTGCTAAAAGTAAAACAATGGTGGATGAGCTCTTTGCGGAAATTGTTAGACAAATGAACTATGCAGCACAGCCAGACAAAGATGATCCATGCTGTTCTGCATGTAATATACAATAGCATTAAAAATGACCTAACCTGGACTTAATTTGCAGAAATTTTGTAAGGTGGTAAAACTGTCTACTTCACTTCCTGGTTTGTGGGTCACCTGAAATACATCTGTAGTGAAGTAGCAACATTAACTCAGAGCTGAGCATTGAACGTCAATCACTGACTCTGAATATAATTGGGTTAAATGACCACATCTCACCCGTTTTTTCCCTTTGAGCACCTGCAATTTTATGGCACAGTCAGTTGATCTACAGGGTCATTGCAGTCGAACGTACGTGTGTTGTCGTGTCAGACAGCAACAACAGCAACTATTTCCGAAGAGGACAGAATCCTTTTGGAAACAGGAGATGAAAGCAGTGGAGAAGGATGTCTCTGAAGACCATTCACAATGAGCATAAGCATGAAAAGGAGAGCCAAGTCTTTTGGTGTCTGATTACCACGCTTCAGAATGGGCACTATCACATGTGGCTGAGTTTGTTCAGTCAGTTATGTTGATTTCACCAGAACTTCTGACAGTGTTGGAGGAAAAGGCTACCAGAGACCCATATAGTTTGGATTCTTTTCAAAATCAATGCTATTATTTCTACACTTTATCCCACATCTTGAAATAGAAAACATTGAATCGGTGTGTGAAATGAGAGGCAAGATCTGGAAACAAGTGACGGGTGATGAAACAGTCTGGCATTGGAATGTTTTAAATCTTTCATTTTGCTGCTCAAAAATGGAGGATCGCTTCAGGTTTTGGTCTACAAAAAGCCAAACAAACCCTCTGTTTACAAAGCAGGAAGCATCTTTATTTTCACTTTACTGAACCAGGAGGAAGCAACTGTGATGAAAAAAAAATTGCTGAGCCTTACTAACAAGGAACACTTAATAGATTAACTAGTACCATCTTGTAAGGAAAATTAAGCCATGTTTCATCCATATGTTCCCTTCTGCAGAAACCTCGTGGGACAGTATGAACATCCTGCATTTTTAAGTTTGTTAAAGACAACAGTTTTTCTTGCCTTTAAGGGCTACATTCTCTGGTGTGATCCCAAACTAACCTTTGAAAATCCAGTTTGCTATTTGATAGCTTTAATGTTGAAAACTTAAATTGAATAACCATGTGAAATCATTTGGTTCAGAGGTGAAATAGTTACGGTTGTAATTCCTTAGGTGAGTGTGGAAATGGCACTTTAATTGCCTGACACACTATTCAAAGGTTGCCCCAATTATTGGAGTGTTTAATGGTGGGAGCAAATATTTTATTTTGAAAGGATGCTCGAGCTCTGACTTGCTAGTTTCATAGCAGTGAAGTATTTATCATTTGCATGACTAATGGCACAGAAATACCTATTTCAAAGTCTTACAATCAAAGTATAGAAAAGTTTTCAATCGCAATGTTTAGATTTTAAATGCTGGAGAGATTGTCTTGAGCTGGATCTTTTATAGGTAAAATTGGCCATAAAAATACAGTCACTGAGCCTGTGGTCTAAATAACACCATGCTTTTATTAGTTTTTCAATCTTGTGCAGTAACAGTGTAGTTCCTTGTGTTTAAATGAGTGAAAATAGGGGTGCTGGGCTGTGTGTGTGTGTGTGTTGAGTGTGTATGTGTGTGTGTATATGGCCCTTAGAAATGCTGTAATTGGAGTTAGGTTCGAGAGTTTTGCCTCCATCTGCAGAACTTCCTAAAAGCGCTCTCATCTGCCACAAAGGACACTGGAGCAGAAAACACTTCGCAGATTTCCATACATAAATATCCTTAACATTTTGAATTACAGTTCACTGGATGATAACTGAAGAAAATCATATTCACTGAAGAGAACTGGCCAACTCTGCCCTTAATCTTTTAAGACCTTTCCACAACCAGTGTGACAAAGGGCATTAGATGTCACAGAACATTAAGCCTTACTAGAACATAAATGTAGCCCATTTCCCATCTACCTTGCAGAGCTTTTGTTACTGTACTTTGTTCTCTTAGGGAGATAGGCACACCGTTTATTTCTGGCATCTGAATGCCCATTTTGGGTGCTCTGAATTGCCCTCCTACAGGCACCTACCTCTTTCCATCGACTATATAGCAAACTTAGACTTTTAACTTCAGTCCTCCAAGTCACACAACTCACATGCCTAAACTAGATGGTATGAATGTTCTCTTACCACCCCCTGTCTGCCCATTGTGTCAGCTGCCATGCTTAAGCAAGATGTGAGATGTTGGATTAATGATATTTCAGGGTTTCAAATATCTAGACTGGGAAACGGTTTATCAAGCAGCACAATCCATCTGTAAAACAGCTTGTCAGTGTGAGATCCACTGCATAAGCACTCGAAAAAGAAAAACCGCAAAAAACTAACCCCAGAAAACAAACCAAAGCCAAATTTCAAACTGAGTTGGAAGTGCATGTTCTGTGAGGTTATTTACAGACATGTTTAAAATCTTACCTCACAGATTGTTCATCAACCAGGAAAAAGGGCATGGAGTATGAACAGCCTAACACGAAGTTCATACTGTAAAGCAGATGGGCTTTAAATATGGGAAAAAATGCACAGAAAATATTAAAGAAAATATCTCCCAGTTTTGTTTCTTCATTACACTCTCATATTTTCAAGAGCATAGGCCATATGTAAGCTACCATGCTACTTGGCTGGGGGGGCAAAGCGTAAGTGTTGTTTTTCATTGTATAGTTCTGAGGAAGTAGTTATGCACTATTTGTATTTCCACTAATGTGAAGATAGTGGAGCTTGAATCAATGACAGTTGCACTCGACAGATTTTTCAAGTTATAGGGGTAGCAGAAAGGGAGGTAGGTGAGCCACACAGCAGCTGCATGGCCACCCTGCAGGAGTCACTGGTCTTGGGTCACTGTTTCATTTGTATCCTGATAGGATTACCAATTATAGTATTTGAAAGTTTCTTATAACATGCCTTAAAATATTATGATTTGTTCCAAAGACCCACTTTTCCTTTTGCTGTTCTTGTAGAGCTTTGTACTTTTCTACAAAGACAGCATTTCTCCAGTTCTGTTGGTTTTTTTAAAAAAAGTTGCAACTTTTATTCTTTTAAGCTGTGATAGTGAGAGCAACTGTTTCCTCTTTCCCTTAAAAATACACACAAAAACCATTCAAAGCAAACAAACCAGAATCAGATCAAGAATACTGAATATAAATTGCATTGAATTTTGTTTGGGTTTTTTTTTCTGCTGTTTCCGTCCCCCTGCCCACCCCTTCAGTGCATCAATGAAATGAAATTTGGTGACATTTTCTGTTCTGATTCTAGCCTCTCCCTAACCCTAGTGCTACAGTTGCCATTAATTTTCTGTGGGAAAACTACTGGTATTTGCTTTCCTGTATAGAATGTTGCCTAAAGATGTCAACCATTTGGTTGGGGGGTTTTGTGCATGGTTTTTTTTTTGTTTGTTTTTTTGTTTTGTTTTTTTTTGTTGGTTTTTTTGTTTTGTTTTTTTTTGTTGGTTTTTTTGTTTTGTTTTTTTTTGTTGGTTTTTTTGTTTTGTTTTTTTTTGTTGGTTTTTTTGTTTTGTTTTTTTTTGTTGGTTTTTTTGTTTTGTTTTTTTTTGTTGGTTTTTTGGTTTTTGGTTTTGTGGGTTTTTTTGTTTTTTGCCAGTGTGCCATCAAAGCACTGGTTAGGCTTTAATTGTGAAACTCCGCAACAAAAGCAAATGTTTGACAACTGCAGGAGGCTTTTATCTGCATTGTTGTGCATCTGTTAATTCTTGATCAGGGTTTGGAGAAAGACTGAAGTGCGTTCTGGAGTCAGACTTAACGCTGTTGATTTGGAGTTTCCTAGGGTTGAATTAATGTATTTCACAGTTAATTGTTGAGCTCTAATACAACTGGCAACTTAAAATGGGGCAACAGTTTGTTTTGTAACAATGTCAGTTGTTTAAACCTTGATGTTTCAAATAAAACAAGAATTGTACATAGAACTCAATGCAAACTCAGCAGTTGTATTTGGAGTTAAATTATTTTAACAAATAAATTTATTTAATGAAATCTTCCTTGCATTTTCTGTATTGTCCCTTTTGATTTTGATCAAAAAGTTCATCCAGAGCTGATGAGAGTGCCCAGTAATTTGAAACAACACTGTCAACTACACAGGAACTGTCAATTCAGCTAAGTATTTCCTGCTAAAACACTCTTCTGGTACAAATTAAATAGCAATAAGTAAAAATCAAACATACTTTATATTTTATGGATGGATGGACGGAAGTTGTGACCTAAGTTATGAGCTTGATAAAGAACAATAGCAACAGAGGGGGTTTTTTCGTTCATTTTTCTTAGTGGGATATACATTGACAACAATCAGTAATACTCAGTATTTGATAAGACAGCTCTTGCTATGGCAAGACAATAGTGCTTACTGTAAATATATAATAAAATGACCAAATAAAAATTTGTTCAACATATGATATAGGTAATATGCAGAACTACTTTTATAGCACTGGGGCTGCAAAGGGTTAAAGAAGGATTGTTTGTTATATCAGCTGTTCAATTGATGAGTGTTTTGAAGGCTTTCAGCACCACACAAAAGGAGTTAGTGTTAAAAGAACTTCAAATACAATTAGTGTTGCAGAGGTTTATAAATGAACAGTTCAGCTAATGCTAACAGGATTATTCTAGCTAATTGGCAGTGATCAGCAGTTACATTTTAGTCATGCCAGTATCACTAAAATACCCTATTTTCAGTAATGATAGGTGCTTGGTAGTCTCTTGTTTTCATGTCATGCATGCCTTAAGGAGCAAGAAGCCTGAGGCTGGCACAGCTTAAAAGCTTTTAGTTCTATGGATCATACAGAAGGCTGACACATGCTGCTAATTTCATGTTTTTGATTTCCCCATTCATTCTGTAAATCAGTTCCAGGGGAACTTTTGCTGATGGGTTCTTCCAGTCCCATCAGCTTAGTAACATCCTTTTGTTCTGCCCAAGAAGATACCTATAGAGGGACAACAGGAATTCATTGGGCTGTTCTGAACAGAAAAAAAAAAAAGCCAATGTGTGACATGCTCTTTTTAAATAAATGAACAGCTAGAAAACTTTGAATTTTTCACTCCTAGCAAGTGCTTTCTTTGTTTGCACCCTTCCCCCTCTTTTTTTTTTTTTCTTTCTAGCTGCTGCAGGAAATTTTTACTCTGTAAAATATTTTGATTGGATATGATATCTTATCAGTCTTCCACAGGTATCAGTCTAACTGGATCACCAACCTTTGATCATTTTGTTACTTGACCAGGGAATCATTGGACTACATCTTCTATCCCAAATTACCTTCAGTAATTCTGTATCCTTGCTGTTTACCTTGTGCTTTATTCTCCATCAAACAACGTCTATTTTTCTGAGCACAGGAAGAATGAATCTGAAATTGCTGACAACTATGTTTATTGCTCCGTCTGGCCCATTGCAGTGTAGTCATCTCTTCCTTTGGCAGGGACCATCTTGGTCATTCTCATTTAAGAAAGAAATTTCCAGCTTCCAATAACTCTTTTTGAATGCACTGTTGTCCTACTCAGTTGTCTTAAACATAATTCCTGTTTTGCCACAAACTTGAAGAAAGAACTTTTCTTGTGTTTTTGTGCTAATTGCAGTCAGATATTTGGAACTGCAGATTTCTTTTCTTCAAAGGGAGTTCAGTTAACACATCTGGATTTTGACTCCAGGGCTTTGTCTGATGGTCCACACAACATGTTTTTCTTCTCACGTTGGAAGTAAAAAGTAGTGAGTTAAGAGTCATAGGCTCATAGAATGATTCAGATAGAAAGGGAAGTTCATCTCGTTCCAACCCCCGTGCCATGGGCTCAAAGCCTGGCCTTGAACACTTCCAGGGATGGGGCATCCAGAGCTTCTCTGTGCAGCCTGTTCCAGTGCTTCGCCACCCTCACAGTGAAAAAATTTCTTCCTTAGAGTCTAAACCTGCCCTCTTTCAGTTTGAAGCCATTCCCCCTTGTCCTGTCACTACAGGCTCTTGTCAAAGGTCCCTCTCCAGCTCTCTTGCAAGCCCCTTTTAGGTACTGGAATACTGCCAGAAGGCTCCCCAGAGCCTTCTCTTCTGGAGGCTGTGGGTTGCTTTTACAGGCTGGATTGCAAGTGGGTGGAAGAAAAAGCCGTCTTGATGTGAGCCAGGCAGCGCGCGATACTGGAACTGCCAACGGCACGTCTTCATCCCACCCTGCTGGAACAGTTTTTCTGTGTACTTTCAAGCACACACTTTTTGGTCTGACCGGAATATGAAATAGTCTGTCGGGCACTGAGAATTTATTTCAAATTCTTCACGGTGCAGTGACCCCATATGTAGACAACTGGATAACAAACCTGTCTGCTCTTCCTTGGGAGTGTTTGCAAGGCCAGACAGCCATAGAGGAGTCTCACTGAGGAATGGAGAAGTGAGGAGGTTAGCTGGCAGAAGTGGAGGAGAATGGGGTTGGATCTAGATTAAAGAGGTGAATATTTAAACCTGAAAGACTGCTGAAGAAAAGCATGCAGGTAGACTGAGTGTTATGTTGAATGGTAGAAATATGAGTATTAAGAACATCCTTGCACAAAAGTGCTTATTAGGTAGATCAGAGAACTGGATCTGAAGTGTAGCCTTCTACAAGATATTTCATTGAAATAAGTGTAAAGTGGCTTCTTGAAATGTTGTACAGAAAGATTCTGGATTTCTTCTTGCTTTAGAATCCTTCTACACTTCAATAACCAAAAGACATTAACTTCAAACGTCATCTCCAAATACTTGAGACATGGCACCTTAGCTTTCTAGTTGTACAACACAGCTTAGGAAAACAAAACATGCTTTCATCCTACAGCCAAGAATATACTCTAGATCACAGCTCTTTTGGTTATTACATAGGCTTCTTTTTGCTATTCACCCTTTGTTCTTGCAGACGGAGTAATCAAACTGAATAGAGGTTGCCTGGCACTTTCCAGTATGAGACAAGGTGATCTTTTTTTTTTATTTTGCTGCTTTCCAAACTAATTAGCAGAGCTCCAGTTTTTTCAGGATGATCTCTCTGTCCCAGATTTGGGGGTGGTTGTTTGTTCTTTATTTTTTAATTGTTCAGCTGTTTCTAAAGATAAAACAATAGAAGATGTGCCACTCTGCATGTGCTAGATTCTTGAAAATATTCTGTCAAAACCTGGCACCATTCTAGTTTGAACCACTGGGAAATTGCCCAAAACCCCTCAATATTGGTACATGGGTCTAAACTTGGCCACATTATAAGCCTCTGAAAAAATTGTTTGCCCACTATAAGGAGGGATAAAAGTCAACATTCAGACTCTTCAGCTGGACTGGATATGCTTTCTGCTCTTTGTGTTTCATGTATAGTAACTGCCGGGTGCAAGGCAGAGTCCTTGTCTGTACACACTGGCTGAGAGCTGAGAAATAGAGTGGGAAAGAGTAGGATGAGCCTTCAGCAGGGAGGATTTCCAACTGTAGATCTGAAGGTTTCCTGTTTAAGGAATAGAAATCAGCCTTGCTAGGAGTGAAGTCATCCAGGTACAGATCAGAAGCAGACTTCATTAACAGTAGCAGTGTAGGATTGGTCTGAACACAGGAAGCTCATAACCTGCCCAATGGCATGTGACCAATGCAGGGACACAAGAAAAACTATCCAAAAGTGCTAGTGTGCCTAGAAGTCCTTGCCTAGGTAAGGCAATAGTAAGTTAACCTTTATAGTATTTTCTTTGTGAGATTTAAAATACAGGAACAGAACTAATTGATTAAAGCAAAGAAGATGAGATTCTGCAAAGCAAAAGAGATGATATGTAAGTGTCCTGTCGATAGAGAGTAAATG
Organism: Chaetops frenatus; assembly: GCA_013400775.1. Lineage (NCBI taxonomy): Eukaryota > Metazoa > Chordata > Aves > Passeriformes > Picathartidae > Chaetops > Chaetops frenatus. Next base: position 459,879 of record VZTR01008429.1, on the reverse strand, counting down.
GATGAGGACACTCAATGCTATGTGAATTAAGGTTCTTTTCAAATTCTCCATGAAGCCTCAAGACTTGTAACAGGTGCTGCTCTGACAGGGAAAGATCCCTTCCAGGCCTTTGTATTTCTCTAACTGGTTTTTAGGTAAAGTTTTTTTTTTTTCCTGTGGCATTCTATTGAGAATTTTTTAGGGAAAGGCAACACTTAAATGCAGTATTGGTGTAACATTTAGCTTTGTGTTTTAAGATGGAGGGAGAAGAACAAAGACTCTTCTGGTTCTGCCTGATTTTTCAGGAAAAGATACACTGAAGATTCGAGAAGTACTCCTAAGAGTTGGCACCTCTTTATTAGGGGAAGTCAATCAACCATTCTTGATGAAGGTGCTATTTGTGGTTATTTCTGGGAACATGCTTATTCAAGCAGTCAGAGATCATGAAGAGTGGGTGGGCACTTGGAGCGTGTTGTCTACTTGTTCCCCTTTTCAACCGGGGGATGCTGTGCGTGACATGCATGATAGTTTACTGAGATAATTCCTAATCTCTGCATTTAAATTTAACCCATCAGGTGGATATCCTTAATCCAGCAAGACAACATCTACCTGCAAACAAGCTCTCTGTGATGGCTGTGGGGAAAGGGCTCTTATCTCTACATCAGATTTAAAGCAAAATGCTCATTTTCCTTGCCGTTTTTCATGGCTAGAGGAAATCTGAAGAGCAATAAACACTGTTTTCTCTCCAGTAGGTGAGGTATCCCCAGTTTCAGAGCTCTTTGGTTCATCCAGAAGCATCCACTGGTAAAAAACGTTATATTTGTCAGTATGGAGGAAGGATAGTGACAGGGAAGATATACTGCTCATAAAGAGACATGGCTCTTCGCTCCAGGCAAGTCACCTCTGCCGTTGGGTGAACATCATGTTCTCATGTTCATCTCTTTTCTATGTGGAAAACAATTTGTTTCATGTAAGACAAGAGAGACTCTTCCTCATTTATTCCTGATTTTGTCTGGTTGTTTGGTTTTTTTTTTTTCTAATCTTGTATAGGTTTTGCACAAAGCAACCACTGTGTGCGCTTGAATCAATAGTTCATGGCAGAAGCTGCATCTCCCCTGCTCTCAGGAGACATTCTGACTCAGAAATGTACACAGCCTATGCATCACTGAAGCTATAAACCTAGTTTGCTTGTTTATAAGTGGTAGAGTTTTCCGATAAATTATGAAAACCACACTTTCAAAAAGTTCACAATGCTGCTGCTCATTAAACTTTTTCATTTTTTACAGATTTTCACATGTTTGTCAGAAGTTTTAAAACACACTAATGAACAAAAAACACCAAACAGTAAAAACCAAGCAAACAAGATAAAAAACAATACAAACCAAATTCAGTTTTCCTCATCTTGCTATCTTCAACAAAAAAAAAAGTTTCAGCTACTCTTTGTCACTTTTATGTGTCCAGAAACCTATAAATGCAAATTAAAAGAAGGGAAAAGGGAAGATGTGGGGAGGGGAAGAATTCTTACAGTTCACTGACCTGGATGGCAATATCAAAATAATCCAATAAGTCCCCTGATCAAGTATAAAAAGGAGATGGTGGAAGCAGGTGGTCACTTGGGGCTCGATGGCAGCAACTATAAGAAAAGTTCAAGAAAAAAGAGAGTTCCTACCCCATACAAGTCTCCCTGTAAGGAAGTGCTTGAATGAGCTGTGCCTGCCACATGGTGCAGTGACCAGCAGCCTGCTCCTGCCATGGTGCTGTGGGCACTGAGAAAGCTGGATTAGCATTGCAGCAGCTGCTGCATTCACCTTCTTTAGCAAAGCTTCCGTGCAGACCGCAGCTGGGACTTAGTATGTTCAGAGACATGAATCTTCTTTAGCTGATCATGTAAGTGCTCCTAAACCTGCATTTTCCTTGAAAAATCACCTTCAGGTGCTGTCCATCACGGAGGAAAGGTAGGAGGGGTCATCTTTCTCTTCCATGTGTTAGTCAGGAGCTGCAGGACCAGATCATGCTGAAGACTTGTTCTGCCTTCAGGAGCCACCACAGAGGATGTTTCCAGATAAGCTGGGCTAATCAGGTCACCATGACTTCAGAGGTCACTGCTCTGCCACCCTATGAGAGGGATATGGCCTATGCTTCCCCCTGACCAGATGTGTGTCAGTATGGTCCCAGCTACCTCTCCTACTGGATTTCTGGATCAAAAGTCTTAACCAGTTTTCTGCCACATCACCCAATATGGCTAGTAATTGACTGACCCAAAGATCATTTGGTAGCTCTTTCTGCTCTGTGTGAGAAATAATCTTTGAGATCAGCCCTCTTAGACTAATTAAGCAGAGATCCCCTCTAATCCCCTTAGAGCAGGCCTCCCATTGCCTTGGCTTTGTATGGACAGACTCCATGAAAGCTCTGGTGCTGCCTGATTGCTGAAGCAAACACAGGCTCTCTGATATAAACATTCTGCCAAAGGTATATCAGGGGAGGGGGGAGCAATTCAGCATCCATGCTGTCAGCATGTTTGGATGCATAAATTGACACCAAGAGCAAAGCAGCTCAATGCCCCAGGTGCTTGTGTGGGTTTCCAGCACTGTGAAACGCCTGCTGTGCTGCACTGTGGGTTCATTGCTACCCCAGTTTCTCCAGGATGTGCCCCCTGCACATCGCCCAGCAACATCCTTAACAAAACCCCCGTGCTGCTGCTGGAGGCCGAGCTGCAGACACACCACGCACAGGGTGGCTGGCCCTGGCTCTGGGTGTGCCTGCCCTGCCTCCCAGCCAGAGCTGGAGAGCTGGGGGCTGGAAATGCCATGTCACAGTCCCAGGGCACCCTACCCAGAGGGGTTCACCAAGTGAGATGCAGAACTCAGTTCTCTGCTCAGAGGTTTTCAGGATGTGCAGGGAGGATCTGGCCACCTGCAAGTCACTGAAGGTGCAGGAGGTGATAGGACACCTTGTGTCAGGGCAAACAGGATGTTTTCCCTTTCACTACCAACACACCTGAGGTTCTTCAAAGGATGGGATATTTCTTACTTGTCCATTTACCTGTCCACATCTCAGTAAGCACAACTTACTGCTGTCCCTGGCAAAACACTCAGTAGTGGCTCTTCAGATACTGACCAAAGCAAGAACCTGAGAGCACAGGGCAGGAGTTTTTCCTGTAGTTAACTAAATAGTCATAGAAAGTGGAAAGTTTGAGGCTCCTCCAGAAAAGCTAAATTAAAATCAGATTAAACCTGGCAAGACTTCCCATCCAGGGATTATGGTACAATACCATTTGAAATGTTCTGCCAGAACTAGTCCAACACTGATGGTAAAGCTAACTTTTGAAGGCCTATCTTAAAAGTCAGTAAAAACTAAAATACCCTGGTATTGTCCGTTGAATGCTTTGGAGGAGGTAACTTTTGATATTCAGTTAAGGCAAAGTTTCCAGCTAAGACTTATTTTTCCAACTTCTCTTTTCTGCACAACTCTGTAAAAATACTTGGGAAAAGAGGAGCAGTCTCTCCTCAGCTGAGGGCCTCAAGGATGAGTTAAACTCAGGAACCTAGATCTCTAGAACAGAGGATCTCAAGTGACCTGTCCTTCCCAAATTTTTCCTATTGAAGCAAGGAGACACCTTTGCACGTGTGCCATGTTAAAGTCTGGCAGTAAGGAATCCTTTCCTCTGCTGATACTTAACAGACCCTTTACTAGTAATGTGCATGTAAGCTTTATCAGCAGTCTTTTGTTTTATGGTCTAACAATCTCTTGCAGTGAAATAACTATAATCTCATTGTTGAGTTTACAGTCTATATTTATATCATGCTCTCAGCAATGAACTTTAAGCTCTTGAGTGAAATGTATGCATTATATCTCCATTTCATGCTTGTGGAAAGTGAGTTGTAAAGACACATACTCATCCAAAGGAGTGTTCCATGGCACAACAGATCCCCAAACTCCCCTCACTGAGAGTTATTCTGCTAGTAAAAACAACTGGCAAAAAAAATTAAACCTTGAAACTAAATAAACTTGAAAGACCATTGGTTTTGAAAACACTCTACTTCTAAGTGCATCAGCATATACCGAATGTAGAGCAACAAGACAGGAAATTAAGTTTGCACTATTTCTGTTTGTTAAAAAAACTTGGAGCTTCAATCTTTCTTCCTCCTGTGTTTAAAAATCCTGATGAAGTAAGAAGTGGCTCTGTAGATCTTGCTGTACTTAAAAAAAGTAGCTTGGGTAAACATAAACTCTACTCTAGTCCTTTTAGTGCTGTATGTGGCCAAAGAGACAAAAAGCATTTCAAGCGCTCGAATGGGGAATCTCCTGGAAAGGGACAGCCTGAATAGAGCCAGCCTTTGTGATGCTGGGGAAACATGAGGTCAGGCTTAGTAAATTGGCAGGAATTATTTAAAAGAGCTGTTACAAATGGAGAAGGGTACATTTTTGTGTATTAGCATGTTTCTGCCCACGGTTTTAATGGTCAGAGGGAATAAAAGATGATTTTTGGGGGGTATCTGGGCATTCTGGCTTGGTGGATGGAAAAAAGGGAAGCAAGGAGGGAACTGCTCTCTTGCACACATCTTGGTTCTAGATACTGAATTCTTTTCCTGATCTTTAAGTGGCGAGGGAGAAGAAAAAAAACCACAGCAATGCTTTGTGACCCTGATCTCAGAGACTGCCTGTGTAAAAGCAAGCTCTCCACTCTGTTTGGCAGTGTGTGGTGAACAATGAGCCCCTCTGGGGACTCTCCAGCCCTCACCAAGGGAGGCAAAGAGTCCCACAGCCGGTATTTAAGCAACCAGTGTGGTGCACTCTAGCTTATGAGTGCATGGGATACCCTGAATGGACTGAGGAAAGAGTGATTCCACAGATTCCTGCTGTCATGCAAAACCCAGGAGAAATGGGGAGAAAAGTTTGTGCAAATAGTAACTGCTTTTACTGATAGAGAAATTTGCAGGGGGAGAGGGAGCAATACAAAAATAGCTGCAGGCGACAAGCCAGTATGGGAAATTCCCCCATATAAACAATGCCAATCCAATGAAATCCATTTTAAAAAAAAAGAAAGCCATGTGGTCATTCTTTCCTAAAGAGGAAAGCGAAAGTGTTACCAGAAATGCCTATTCTCACTATCAAAACTGCCTGTGTCTGAGAGCTGCTCTGAAGGGTCCTTGTGAGATGATTTGAACTGGCAGTCTCTGTTGGCACACACCTACTGGGAAATGCTTTCTTAGAGCTGCTAAAAACAGTTTTTAAACCACTCCAAATTTTCGGGCTGAGGCCAGCTGGTATCTCCCAGTAAATTAGTTTGCCTGAAATGGCCTCCAAGGGAGGAAAACAAAAGGAAATTCAATCTTGTTTCGGACTCACACACCTCAGAGTTGGGCAAGGAGGAGGAATGCAGACACCAAAGTGTCTTTCCAGATGAACCTGTCAGAGAGCTCAGCACTGTCAAGTCAGGGCTGGTGTAAGGTGGCTGATACTCCTGAGGAAGAGTTTGGCCCTGGCCTGAGCAAAGACAGAGAGATAAAGGGAAGGAAACACCCAAGGGATTACAAGGTCCCAGCTGGGGGGCTTGGGCCAGCACCACAGCAGAGCCAAGGCCCCTGTGGGTGCTTCTGGCCACCTCTGTTGGTGACAGAGCCATCTGGGACCAGAGCCCTGGGACCAGGGCCTCCTCCCCAGCCCTGGCTATTTGCTGGGCTGCAACCACAGGGCACTTGTTCCTGCTAAGGGAAAAGGCTGATAACCAGCCCTCACCCCTCCGTCCACACCAGCGCTCCGTCCCTTGTGGAACACATACTAGAATGTTTCCTTGGGTGAAAACCTCAGCTGACAAGGGTACTTTTGTTTGTAACCTGTCAGAAGAAGGTTGTGGTCAGGGAGGCTCTTGTACCTGTATCACAGGCCACACACTCTTTAAGTAAATCACAACTGTGTGTCCTTGCTTTCTTCTTCATCTTCTTCACTTATTGAGGGAGAGATTGGGTACAAGCTCCTCCAAGGCCATATGCAAAACCTACACTCACTGCCAGTCCTGCAGGCAATAATTGTTAGAAAAGCATGCCCCCCTAGCCTGACCTCCCTCAAATGCAATCAGTGAGGGCAGCCTTATGTGGGCGACAGTAGCTGGGCTTTATACTTCACTGCACTCTTTTTCTCCTCATATTTTTGGGCTAAAAGAAGTTCTCTTCAAAGCCCTCACAGGCTCTGTCACCACCCCCTTTAGACAGGTGACAAGTTTTAGTGACAGCATGGTCTCCTTTCTGCAGCCAGTAGCTTTTGAATGAGCTCTGCCAGCCCAGGGGATGTTTGGTTAATATTTGCCGTGAGCATTGCCGGTGCTAGTTGAGATTCTCGGCACTGAGGCGGTGCTGATGGGATGCAAGGTCACGGGGTGTATCTATTCCCTGATTGAGCGTGGCTCTGCGAAGAAACTTCCTCTTGCCAGTGCTTGACATGAATTTGAAATTCGCTGCCAGTGCCTGTTCTGCAGGCATTTGAAATCTACTGTTTTGCAAACCATCCTAGCAAAGGTTGGTTTCTGGGCAGCAAATGTGACATAAGCCTTTGCAAGCTGCCCTCCTCCCTGCGAGCCTCTTCTATGGCCATGGGAAGGGCAGTATAAGCAACTCCTGTCCTGGAGCTACCCTGGACATTCTTGAACTTAGATCAAGTGATTGCCACATCTTCAAGGCTGGCTGTTGACTGTTTGCCCAGCTGTAAGCATAGGAAATAGTACTGATAGAGCCAAAAGGGGGGTACACTCAAGTGCCTCCATGAAACGCCACCCTGCTTACACCACAGAAACCTGCTAAGTTTATCTTTCCATGACTCCCTACTCTGCTCAGAGCCACGTGCTCTGTCCTGTCAGGGTCTTTTTCAGTCCTAGCAATTCTGAGACTTTGTCAGCAAAAACCACCTGGCACAAGATCTCACTGGCACTGCCAAACCTGTTGTTTCTACTCGCTTAGTAAAGGTACTCTAGGCCCTGAAATGGTAAGAGTGGCAAAAGATGCTTCTGAATATTAACTGAAGCAGGCAGGAATAAAGGTAGGAAGGAGAAAGTATTCATTTTAATGCAACAGGAGGTGAGGGATTGGGTGTGCTCTCCTTCCAAACTGACAGCAATGATTAATAGAGTTGTTAATGACCTGGAACAGCAGTGCAGGTGCAGAACTGGCTGGTAGCAAAATATACAGCTACTTTCATAAATACCAGGGAAGACTGCAAGGTTATGGTCCTAACTGGGAAAACTAGATGCATAGCACAGCAGTGGGTGGAAATCCTTTTCTAGTTGCATGTGGAAAGGAAAGATTTGAAAGTTTTCATTACATACAGACCGTATGCCCTAAAGTAACTCAAGTCACCTTGATCCGGGCATCGTTGCACTTCAGTGTGTTCAATAACCTGGACTCAAAATAGACACCAAATCTGAAAACTGACAAACTGCGGAGCTTCTTTAAAAAATTATTGTACTCCCACTTGAAATATTGTAGAGTGTTATTACCATGCCATTCCACATCATACGTCAGCAACAGCAAAGTGAGCCAGAGACAAGAATGAAAAGGATTAGCAATACCTAAAACTTCTGCAGTCAGCAGTGGAAAAAAGAGAACTGTTCAAGACAGAGATGAGTCTAATATGATGAGACTGACAGATGAAGATGTGACAACTGGTGAGTAGCACAGCACATGCAGATCCAACAGAGTCCATGCAACCTCCTCATACAGCTGCAAAATGGAAAACATCTGAAGACAGCACAAATACAAGGCAGTGGAGTGCATGTGATAACCACAGTCAAGGCATTGATAGTGCTGAAACTGATAGAACAATTAAATGCATAGTCATGGCAAGGAATAAAAGCACGGCAGCAGCCATAATGCCCCAGAGCTACCCAAACCAATGTCTTGAAATTTCAGTAGCCATTGCTGGACACAGGGGAAAAGAAAAAGTGCATCACGTGCTCTGCTTTGGGAGGGATGGCCCAGTGGAGTCAGTGAAATGTTCCTTATATGTTGGTGCCAGGAATAACATCTGCTCCTTCTGGTAGCCTCCTCACTCAGTGGCACTGAAAGTGCAGGTATGGTACAAATGTAATGAACAGAACCTGAAGGAGAGCAAAGGCTTTTCCTGGAGCACCACCCATGCTGGATCTGGATCCTTTAAGAAAATGCAAGAGGCAGTAAAGCCGAAAACCCTGGCTCGCTCTGGAAACACTGTTGATGCTTTGCGTTTAATCCTGCCATTATTAATGATTGAAGTACTCTGGCAGCTGGTGGGTATCTGGCAACCTGCACGTCTGAGTCAGATCTCAATGCAGCACCCGCTCCAAGCTGGCTCCAGCACTGAAGCCTTCTCCTCATAGGAAACCTCCATGGAAGAGCCAGCCAGAGGACAGACTGCAGGTCCACTGGCTAAGAGAGGAGCTTCTTGCAAGCAGGTTGGCGCAGTGCTGGCCATGTGAGCTGTGCCTGCCCTCACACAGCCCTCACAGCCCAGCAGCACCCTCAGCAATACTCAGGTGAAGGTCCACAGGCACTGGCAGCTGAGACAGAGGGTAGTGGTTTCCTAGGGCCCTGACAACAAATGCCTCAGTAGTGTGGAAGTTCTGGATGATGGTGCTTTGTGAAGTGCCTGGCACCCTTATGCTGAGATCCAGCAGCTTCACCACTGAGTGTCTCTCCTGCCATGTTTCCCTGGGTTCAGAGTCAGAGAATGGGGCAGCAAAGCACACATCTGTGCAAAGAAAGGCACAGAAAAATAATGTCAGAGCCTTAAATCACAGAGATCTTCAGAGTCTGAGGATCTGTGGGTCTGGCTTGTTCAACAAAAGGCATATTTTACACTATAAGAAACCACCAGCTTTGTAACATTAACTTCATAAGGGTAGAAGGGAGGGGGAATGGGATGTTCAGCAGCATGAAAATCAGGATTTTTGGAGTGCATATCCTGTATCTTGTCCTATTAAAGCTGATGGGACATTGGTGACCATCTCCTGTGTGCAGCAACAAGTCTTAAATCAAGAAAAAGTATAATAAGGCATTCTTAAAACTAATTTAAAAGTATTCAAGTATTTTCAAATATGAACCTTCAAATCTCCCTGCCAGCCAATTTTGTATGATGATCTCTGACAAGAGCAACAAAATACATCTAATTTTGAAACACATCTCCTTGGTTAAGAGATGCTATGTGGGGCTGGGACTTATCCTAATGTATGCCATATGCAAAAGGCAAGGCTGACCTTGCGTGCCAAAAGAGGCTCATTCCAGCCTCGCATTACAGTGCTGTGCTTACAGGCAAATAAAGATAATTTCTCTGGATTGGTACTATTTGCTTTACCAGCTGTCTCTCAAAGCACTGGAGCAGATAATCTGAATGGCCTGGCAGCCATTCTGTTGCAAAATCATTGCTACCCAGTTGGCTGTGATTAACAGCAAGCAAAGATCAGCCTTGATGGATGAAGGTGAGCTGCTCATCATCTCAAATGTCCCCCTGCATGGTTGTCTGTGGCTGCACAAGGGAGAAGGGCCTTCTGGTGGGAGTACAAACTGGTGTAAGGAGCACGTGTCTATTCAGGGAAGGGGTTGGCAGCACCTGGCTGTTCCCAGTGGTCCCACCAGTGCCAAATGGTGGGCAAACACAGGCAGGTGCAGCCTTCTGCAGGCTGGGGGCTCTGTGCTGAACTCCTGATAGGAACAATTTAAGCACTACTACCCTAAGCAGTGCTGCAGCAGGACGCTGGCTGGGATGGCAGCTGATGCCAGCTGTCTGCTCAGGGCAAGAACGCCCCAGAGAAGCCCTTCAGCCCAAGCGGTGACTCAGAGGCTGGCGCTGTCTCAGTTTTCCCTGTGTGCCTGAGTCCTTCAGAGTGCTGTGCTGGCAGAGGATGAGCAGGCAGCCAAGGACGGCACCCTGACCCAGCTTCAGCACAGCACCGAGAGAACTGTGGCTGTGCTGCCTGTGAGCTGTGCTTCCCCTGCAGCACTCAGTGGCATTTGGAGCTGCAGGGAGAGGACTAGACACAGCCAGCACTGTATGGCCTCATAGCAGGCAGAACTGAGAGGGCGGCCTGGTGGTGCCTTCATGAAGCAGCAGGGCTTCTTTAACTTGGGTTCCCGCCACACTCCACTCAGTGCTGTGTGAGCTGATGCATTAGAAATAGCACCGTGTTCAGCACCAGGCTGGGTTAGCCCCACACACTGCTTTGGCTGCTGTGACAACAGGGGGGTCGTGTTCAATGCACTGGTAGAAAAGGCAGGTTTAGCACAACCACCCAGGCCTCCTCTCCTTGGACCTATTTGTCTCCTTCTATTCCCGTCCCTAAAATACTTCTAAAAGATGCTAAGAAGTAAATTTTCGAGAAGAGACAATTAATACTGAATGAAAAAAACACAGTGTTGGTTCTGCTATTCAAGCTCAACAGGGTGATCCAACTACTGTTGAAAATTTGTGTAGCTAAAGCAAAACCTAATTATTTCTTTCTACCTCTAGCTCCAGCTCCCTATCTTAGAATTAACATAAGCAAAATGAGCTGTTTTTCAGGACTTCGTACCACTGGGAAAATGTACCTGGCAGTTTCCCCAAAATCCTCACAATTTTTAAAACAGCTTTCATGTTTGTTTTCACTTTCCCCTTTGTTAAACGTTTTAGGCAACTCAAATGAAGCCCTTGCCATCAAACCAGCCTTTTAGCAGTAATGACATAAATTACATTGTTCTCCTGAGCTTGCAGCACCCAGCTATTAAATCTAACCATGGGAGTTTGGTAAATCTTTTCATGCATGAGGCAGCTGTTTCCTTTCTCCCCTGCTTCCACCCTCCACCCCCTTTTTTTGCCTTGCACGAGCATGATGTGCACTCTGAGGGACACACTGTACCCAAACCCCTTCACCTAAGGTGTTCTGCACAGAGCCAGAGGTGTCCCTGAAAATGTCCCTCTGAAATACTCCGTGCCCATGTGGGGATGCTCTTGCTCCCAACATGTCACAATCCTCCAGAAGCCCAGAATCTCAGGTGCCCAGAATGGTTTCATGGTGCAGAGCTGGCAGAAGCACCATGACTTAGATAGTCACCTCCACCATCCAGGGGCAAATCTGGATTCCTGTTGTTGGGACACTCTGTCTCAGTGAGGCACGACTTGAGGATTTATCATACTGGTGCTTGGAACATGCTGCCAAGGGTCTGTGCTCAGTTAAACAGTCCTGAGCGTTTCTTTGTTTCTCTTGGGGTCTTCTGGAAGCATTTTGACTTGTGTTTTCTCAGTGTAGTTAGCTGTCCAGGCTGAGCTACTTTGGGAAAGCCATCACCTTGCAGAAGCTGTAGCTGTGCATATCCTGCTTCAAAGGGCACTTATTTTCATCTGCAAATGGCCCTGCCATGGATGGCCATTTTCCTGCTGTGCACAGTGACTCAATGACAACACTCCAATGCAGGCTAAAAGATTGTTAATTTGCAATCAGTGCTGTTTAACATACACACCAGTCACATACTTCCCCTCGGGATGGTTGTCTCTCGTGGGGATGCATGACATGGGGCCCTGGCTGGCACCCAGTGCAGCAGCATGAGCTTGCTGGTGCACAGGCCATTCCTGGTTCTCCTTGTCCCCACGTGGTCTCAGGATAACCTGCCAGATGGATCAGTGTGCCTGGGGACACCGACCTGCTCCCCACTGCCATCCTTTCCCAGTTCTGCTGCATCGCTGCCAGGTGGTCAAGAAATGGATGGGAAGCCCTGTGCTCCCAGGCAGCATCACCCAGAGGGCATCAGCTGCAGACTCAGTGAAGGAATTGAGGAGCCCTGTGACTGCTTTGGGCCCCTCTGCAAGGGAAAACATGAAACTCAAACCCAGGCCTATTTTTCTTCAGTAAGCTCTGGCATGAACACAGAAGCTTTTCTCCTGATGAACTTTCTTTTTCTGTGCAACAGCAACCAAAATAAAAAGAACAGCACTTAAATAGGACTTGTTAGCAGACAAACAGGGTTAAACAGGTTAAGCTGTGGAAATAAACGTCTCGGTGTTCCTATCTTGGAGCAAATAGAAGCCTGAATGTTCCTGTGAGACATATTTGCTGGTGCTGCAGTGCAGAAAGACAGGCACTGCAACACTTTGCCTCAACAAGCAAAACATATCTGTTCTAGGAAGGGAGGGAAACATTTTTCCTCCCGAGTTTCAGAAAGCTGGTTTTGAAACAGAGATAGAGGTGTCAGTAATGGCAAAGGAAATGCAGCCCCTCCTTGTAATTCTGCTGGACAAAAGAAGCAGCAGCACTAAACCATTCTGCCCTGCCCAGCTGAGGGGGGCATGGGGCCACACACTGACATAGATACCATCCCCAATCCAGCATGTGCTCTCTACCCAGGCACTGAACAGCATGAGTAATAGAAAGGAAGCAGTGAATATTTCCCTGCCCCTGTGTCTGCCAGCCAGCAGCTGTGCTGACCCACCCCAGCTGTGGCACAACCTGTGGGGCAGGAGAGGACGCTGCTCTCCCTCCAGCTCTAGCACGAGGGGCATGAGATGGGGATGATGGAGTGGCTTCTCCAGCGCAAGGACGGATGGGGGAAACGTGTGATGGGGGTAACCATTAGCTTTGGCTGGGTCTGTGACTGACCTTGCAGAAAAGCCTCCAGCTGCTTACTAAGTAACTGGGTTTATGGCTACAGGGATTTAGAAAGCCTTAGGAGAAGATGAAGGTTTTATCAGTCATCAAACACAGGATTTAGCTTCATTTGGTGGACTCCTGAATTTATTTCTCTCACCTTCCAGTGTATACCTAAATTTGAGTGTTTGAGTCACTCTTAAGGTTCAGTTAACCTCAGCTGGGTGCAGGTATCTGGTTTTCCTTTATTTTTTGATGTGCATACTTGGGTGACCACCTTTGAGATGAAATCCCTCCTCAGGTGCTCATTATTTGCCCTTGATGAGCAAGCAGTCAGGCAGAGCCGTGGGGATTGCATGAGTGCTCCCTTTCAGTGCAAGGTCCCCAGGGATTTTAGCAGAATGAAGGGCTGCCTCAGTGTCACGGAGAGTGTTCACACGGCTCATGATGGGGTCCTGCTCTCACAGAGACAACCCCAGCTAGTGGGGGGTACAGTCAGCTACCAGGGTTGTGATAACTACTCAAACATCTCAGTCTATGTCTGCAAAAGCCTTCTGGCCTGAAGGCTTGTTTTCACATCATCACACCAATGGGTTTGCTACTGCTCTCCTTGGATCACTTCTTTCCTGCCAGGGTTATGTCTGGCCAGCCCAAGAGGTGCATGTGATCCCAGCAAGATTCAGTGGCACTGCTATCTCAACACTTCCAGCCGCAGCCAAGGGCCAGGGCCCGGGAGCCAAGATGCTGTGTCATGAACATCTACACCTGCCTTGATAACCTTAAAGGATAAAAGCCACAGGCACTTGCAGGGGCAGGTAGACACAAAGATTTGTTCACAAGATGAAGTAAGCAATCTCCAAGTTCAGCAAATAACTGCTGAAGAAGTAAACTCCAGTAAAAGCTAAATGGAAGTGAATTAATGCAGCTAATCTACTTTTCAGCTTGAATGACTTGCACCAAATAATCAGCAAATTCTTATAAGTTTTTGATAATAATGTTGAAAAGTACTCAGGGATCCAGGACAAAGAAAACTCATGTGACATCCCTCATGGCATGAACAAAACATTCATCACATTCTTTCTGCAATAATAGACATTTCCAGGAATGGGACTTCTCTTGGCAAAGGGACTTCACCTGCGTGCCTAAGCTACCAGTCTGGTGGGATAAATGCTGACAAGTCTAGAAATAGAAGAGTTTTCAAAAGAAGAGGAGGAGGTTATGGGAGACTCAGTAAAACCATTTGCTTGACTTTACTACAGAGACAGATAAAAGTAATTTAAAAACAGAGAGATCAATGGACACGGGAATGAGAAAAAGAAGGACAGATGGAAAATCCAGCTGTTGAAAAAAGTTTTCATACAGCCTGAAGTGCAGAGGGTGAAGTAACAGTGTGCACAAGATCAAAAACACTGATTTGCACACTTGTTAGGGAGCAGGTCAGAGTGAGTGAAGGGAAGAAAATGTGGGTAGTGTACAGCCAATGGTGGAGCACAAGCAATGACCATGACTGGTAGATAGAAGATAATAGATGGATAGACAGACAAAGAGACAAGCAGAAAGAACAATGACCAATCTATGAGCTGTTAAGAAAACAGAGAAATCAATGTAAACTAAAACGTGGGTTGTTGTCAGCTAATTTTGGAAGAGATGATTGGGGAACTAGGGATTGTGAAACGAACTTGGTGTGCTCTGCCACACATTCTGAGCAGCAGCTTTAAAAGTGGGAGAATGCTTTGCAGTTTCAGCAGAAATAGACACTCTTGAGAATCATTGAAAAGACCTGAAGTTCAGAGTTGCTATCTGGAAAATAGTTCTGCTAAGTTACAAGCCCCAGGTACTCTTGGATGTAGCACTTCACTTGTCATTCAGCCAAGCAAGGGTGACGCTACCTCAACCTATTTTGTTATCTGTAAAATGGCATAGAAAATCTCATTGCAGAAGATGACCTAGGACCAAGTGGGCATGTGCAGATTTGCTTTAAGTTAACTGAAAGATAAAAGTAAATTCTTATGAGATGCTAATGAGAAAAATTTCTCAAAGATGAACAAAATGTTGCATGCTTGGAACAGGAGGCATTGCAGTTGACTGCTGGCAGGGTAGGGTGGCCACAGTGACAGTAGCCCCAGCTCTGTGGGAAGCCCTGCCTGGGCTTGGCTGCTCCAGCACCATCCATATGGGCTTGGGACAAGCAGCTGGGAACCCATTAGAGCATTTTGTTCTGCTCTTTGCACCTCCTTGTAAGCAAACCAACAAAACTTCTTCAGAGCCACTCAATTCCTCCTGTTGATTTACCTTCCCAAATGAAATTATCTGTGAGATCCTGACATTCAGCTTCCTGCTCAGGTTAAAAGGAGTAACGATTTATTTAGGTCTCAAAAAATAAGAGACTAGCTTGGTGCTGCAATTCAATAAGAATAATTATCTAGACTGCAGGGTCAGAGCCAGGATGACTAATGGAAATGTTCAGAGAAATGGAAATTACCCCGCTACAGATGGAAGCTAAACTCTGAGTTTAATATATTCCAGCTAAAAAGACCAGATAATCTCCATCTCCTGTGCTGAGGGAACTGGCCCATGAAATTGGCAGTCTGATAGTAAGGATTTCTGATCTATCAAATGAGAGACAGATACCATAACACAGGAATCCAGTTAGTGTGAGAAATGGGAAGGAGGGTATGATCCAAGCTGTTTACACACTCATTAATCCAACCTCATTGGTTTACAACCCTATAAAACAAATTTTGAGTGAACAAATAATTGAAGACATGGCAGAAAGTGAAGCTAAAATGTAGCATAGGCCAACCAAAGGTCAGTGAGATGGAAAGCTTACTGGATCAGGATGCACAGACCTGTGGGATAGCAGCAGATTACTTGTTGCAAATCCAGGAGCCAACTTGTTGCCCATTCTGGGACTCCTAAGCCTTGGTGGCAAGTCGAGAGGGTGGTGGTAGCACACATCTTGCAGCAGGGAGGCAGCCTGGCATTACTGGACACTGGTAACTGGGTAATTGAGCCCACTTTGGTCACCTTTACTGTGTTGCAGGTATGTCACCTTGTCAAAAGGAGAGGTGCTCTTACACCAGTAACTCTGGAAAAAACCAGTATCCATAAAACCCGAAGCAATTTGATCAGAAAGCCCATAGGTATCTTAGGTTAGTGGGTGAATGCCCAGTCACTGCTTCAAACTCTGTAAAAACACCCATCTAAAAGATTATCTCTGTTTTCAAAGACTTAGAACCTGGACCTGCACTTGTAGCAAGCAGGCAGTTGTAGGGTCTCAAGCTCACAGAGGAAGGGCTGGGCCCTGCTGTACAGTCAGGGACCTTTCTTTATTTGTGGTGCTCAGCAACTCAATTTCTAACAGCTTTGTTGATATACCCTGCCCTCATGTTTGCCAGCATGAAAATTCGATGGATTTTATATGCAAGCCTAGCATAAATTTTAGCTACTCTTTCCTTCTTTTCACTCTAAAGAGTGATTATTCCTTTTTCTTTTGGAGGCTGCTGGCAGACAGCCTATGAGACTTACAGTTTTAACATGGAAATTTTTCTTAACTTAGATTTGTAGCTGTGGTGGGTTGACCTTGGCTGGATGCCAGGTCCCCACCAAGCTGCTCTATCACTCCTTTTCCCAGCTGGACAGGGGAAAGAAAATAAGATGGAAAATGACTCACAGGTTGATATAAGGCAGTTTACTAAAGCAAAAGAGAAAGTTTGAATGCACAGAAGGGAAAAAAAAAAAAAAAAAAAGGAAGTTTAGTCTCTACTTCCCTTCAGGGAGCAATGCGCAGCCGCTTCCTGGGATGCAGGGCTCCAGCACCCTTAGCAGCTGTTCCAGAAGGCAAACACTGCCAATAATAAACACCTCCTTTCCTCCAGCTCTCCGTAGCTTTCATACCTGAGCTGACATCATTTGGTGTGGAATACCTCTTTGGTTAGTTTGGGTCAGCACTGTCCCCTCCAAGGATCCAGCCCCAGCCTACTGATGGTGTCAGCACCAAAAAAGATGGGCTCAGCCTTGGCCAGCAGTGGGTCCATCCTGGAGCCAGAGGGCATTGGCTCTGCTGGACATGGGGGGAAGCTTCTGGCAGCTTCTCACAGAAACCACCCCTGCAGCCCCTCTGCTACCAAGACCTGGCCATGCAAACCCAGTACAGGAGTTTTACAAATGCTTTCCCTGGTTGTTCTCCTGTGAGACCAATGTCACTGCAAGGCCATGCAGACACCGATGCTGGGACATGGCTGACAGAGGGACGGGGTGGAGGCAGGAGGTGAAATACTGACAAACTGCACTATCCCTGCAAGGTGTCCACTGCCCAGACTCTCGGATCCCAAATCCCACCAATGCTGCACACAGTGCCAGGAGGCATTTTCAGGGCTTTTTCTTGCCATTGTCCGAGTCAGTCCCAGTCTGGACAAAAGATTTACCAAGCCTTATAACTATTCAAAAGAAAGCCTTGGCTGAAAGCTATGTCAGTTACAGACTGACACAGACACACAGAGACTGTAGGTATGTGCCAGCTGTGCTGTGGCGCTGATCCTCCCAAGTGTCCCATACCAAATTGCACATTAGTGCCGGAAATTTGGCCCTTGTTCAACAAAGTGCAGCTCAAAATGAGCTGTGCAGTCTTCTGCTTCTACGTCAGTCAATTATCCCTGAGCTCCATGACTCAGTCCTAGCCCTGCCATCATGCCTCCATGGACAGCAGTACTGTGGCCGACAGGTATGTAGAGGATTAAGGGTTTAGTCTTGCATTAATTCTACAAATAAAGACAAGTTAGAATAAGATCAAGGAAAAAGAAGTGGGAAAAATAGTAGAAAACATTGCTGTGGTCGTTTTACCAGTTCCCCTTTTTTCTGCACTGACCCACAAACTCAGAAGAAAACCAATATGATGCAGACACTTCCAGCTCCATACACACAAGGTCTGGACAGCACTACTCAGAAAGAGGCTCTCAGAGGAATTGCTTTCCTGTATCTCCTCACTTCCTCCCCTTGCTCCAGACACAGCTTTTCTCAGACTTGCTGCCCCAATTCTTCAACGCTTTTTTGTGCTTTTGCTACTTTAACAGGAGAGCCCGTTACACTGAAGCTCAAGGAGCTCAAAGAAGTGCACATGAGCTTTCCTGAAATGCTCGTCAAAGCTGATTGTCAAGGTGCCTGTGTTATAAGAACAGTTCTATTAACTTTTGACCTGTAAAAATTGACTCCCAGATCCATGCCTGGCCGGCTCCAGCATCCCAGAGAGCAGCAAGGCCAGCATTTACTCCTTGCTGCCTGCTGTGTGTGGAGCTGCAGGAGGAGGTAGCTCTGGCTGCCACAGGAATGACCAGGGTGCCCCATGGGAGGAAGGAGCAAACTCCTAGAGAGGACTCAAGAACCCAAGGACCAACTGCACATCATTCTGGTTGGGTATTTTATGCCCAGAAGCATTTTGATATATCCAGAATATCCTCTTAGAACATACTGGGAGGAGTTGCTTGGGTTGTTTGTTTGTTTGTCTGTTTGTTTTTAAATGTGGGAAGAAAAGAAAACTCTAAATATTTGGAGCAGCTTGAGATCTTTCCTCTTAAGATATTTTATTTTAGTATGGGTATGTGTCAAGAAACAGGCATTTTCTGATATGTGGTTCTAAATAAGTGTTTCAAAAATCTTTTTCTCATGAAAAGTATCCCAGTTCTAAACTAAAATTAATTTTTTCTGACCTGGAGGAGACTTTTTTCCACTAGGAACATAGTCCATGGGAAAACTTCAATCTTTCTTCAGTCTGGAACACAAACAATGTCAAAAATCTTGAATCTGTAACAATCTGCAAATTTGGAATCCCACCAGAGGTGTTTGGAGACTTCTATTCCTTGTGAGCAGGCTGGGAAAGGAGGGCTGCTCTGCCACACAGCAGATCCCCACAGTGTGTGTATTCCTCCCAAATTTGTCCTAAACCAGGACAAAATGGAAAACCAGACCCTAGCATAGGTTTTGGGGGAGCTGTGCCCACCATCACCTCGTCATACCAGGACCCAGGGCATCATATTTCTTTTGGGATAAGTATCACAATTTAGCCATGGCTAAAGAGCTTTCCCTAACATGCTGGTTGCTCCCACCAAGATTTCTGAATTGATTGAGGAGTGAGTGTGGCTGAGGCAGATGCTCTCAGTACTGGGTCTCCTGTGCAAGCTCATTTAGAACATCCTCCATTATGCATTTTTCACTTACATTTTTATACAGGGAAATCTGCAATTTTCTTTATTCAGCAGACATGTGCACACAGAAAAAGACCTCACCAACAGTTAACCCACTCACAGTGCCAGCAGACAGCAAGTGTACATTCTGAAGGTGAGTTATAATGCATTTGGTTGTAGTGTTATCAAAATCTAACTACATACATATTTATTTTAGCTTCATATGTATTTTTCATGTAAATACAGATTTACAGACTTTTTATATGAGTGTATACACAGACACACACACACACACATACAGTTATATTTATCTATACATAAGTATAATGCATGGTACCTGTAGTTTTAAGCACAGCCATACCCTTAGCAAGGGTTGTATCAGGAATGGTCAGGGTGAGTCACAGACATCTAAGCACATGTATTTTACCTGACCTCATTAGATACCTATTCTGGATATGATTTTACAAAGAGTGGTGCAGAGCTAAAGACAGCATCTTCCTTGCAGTGTTAAACAGAAATGCAGGCCTTTGAATGAAACCAGAGCAAGAAGAACAGCACAGAAAACCAGGTAAAACTCAATGAGTGTTTCCAGCCACCAGAAAATAGCCCAAAATTCGGCATTTCATACAGGTATGGTGTCTGCTTGGCAGACTCTGACTGCCCTAGAGTGATGACCAGCCCCTTGCAAACAGTGTCCTCAGCACTCAACTGGCCAAGGGGGCAATGTCATCCCTTGAACACGTAGTATTGATGGAAACCACCTGAGAAACACCTTTACCTTCCCCTCCCTGGCTGCCACTCCTCCCTGGGGTGCTGATTTGGCAGCAGTGCCCTGCAGTGAGCCGAGTCCCAGGTGCAGTTCCGTGATTCCCACAGCCAGCTGCCCAAAGGCACAGCTGTGCAGATGTTCAATATCCTGAGGGGTGAGCTGGGCTCTCAGCCTCCATGGTGATGTTAAAACACTTGTCTGTCATCTGAAAGTTCCCCAGTGACATGCTGCCCATTTGAAGACCAGCACACAGTCTTTGGGCACTTCACTTCCATTCCTGGGTGACATCCGAGCAGCAGGAAAACAATTTAGTGACTAGGCAAGTGGCTCACAGGAGGAGGAGGAGAAAGAGGTCATTAAAATCCTATGATTTTTTAGGCCCTTATGAGTCTAATGTGAGATTGTCCCACAGATTTGCTACCTCTTTGACCTTAAAACAGTATGTTTATAATGTACTTAGTGCTGGAACCACCCAGAGTGCACTAGTGTATGGCATCCTTTTGCACACTGCCATGTTTCCTGAAGAAGCCTCCAGGATGGGTTTTTCAGATAAATTCAAATAAAAATATTTCTTGGTTTTTAACCCCTTAGTTCTCTTTGCATTTGCTAAACAGCTCAGGTAGCCCTTTTGGCCATAAACATGCTGTGTTTTGAGGCACCCTTGCTGTTTTAGGTCCGCCAGGCAGATGACAGCAAAAAATGCCGAGCAGTTTGAAGTTAGGCAGCATGGGGCTTTTTTGGGTTGCGTGATCCCATTTCAGACCAGTGGCAATTTGTTTCGCTCTCCACAGGGATTCCATTAGTAGGGTGGAAGTCCAAATCCATAAATTATCAAGGTTTTTAGATATTGTCATTTCTTTTTTGCTCTGAAGCCTGCAAACACACACAATCACATTTAGCTGAATGCAGAGAAATCCCTCTGGCTTCAGTGAAACTAATGACAGTGCCAGATAGTTGACAGTCATGATAGGCAGTGCATCAGAGTGGGTTTAGCCTCCCTTTGTGAGGAAAGGTAGAAAGTAACAATATAAATAAAGCCCAAACAATGACAATGCTGATAATCAACAGAGGGATTTTTGTTCTCAGAAACTCAGGTTTGGGTCTCTATGAAGAGAAATCTATTAAAAGCAGAGTTGGAAAACAGTTGGTTTCTTAGATGATGAACTAGTAATAAATAATTTCAGGAGGGAAGGGTCTTCTGTATCTGATTGGAGACACATATTCCAGAAGAAAATATGGATATAATGAGCAAAGAGAGGAGCAGAATCAAACACAGGGAAGATGCTCTGGGAAAATCATTAAATACCACAATGGGGATTTTAAAGCTCTTTAGAATTGTCAGCTGACCTCATGCAGCAGAAAGGAAAAAATGTGAGCTCTAAAGGAAAGCAGAAACTAAAGTGGAGAGGTAGAGGAGTGTTTCTGTAAGCCCAGCACAGACAGCTTTGATGAGTTTGGGCAGAAAATAGATCTGTTTTTCTTCATTGTCTCTCCCAAAAGCAATTTCAAGATTGAGCAGCCATTCCAGAAATTTCTGTGCACATGGGCTGCTGCACATCCTCCTCAGGATCCAGGCCCCAGGGGAAAAGGCAGCCAAAGCCCCACAGCCCCTCTGCCATGACCTGGGACCTCCAGACAGACCCACCATCTTCTCACTCTTTCCACAGCCCAGAGGAGAAAGAGAACAAGTGGAAGGCCACGCTCCTCCAAGGGCTGGTGGCACTGAGGTGGGTTTGGCACAAGGAGCACGGTCGGGCTCCAGAAGCCTTCACTCCAACTTCCCCATCACCCTCACTCAGCTCGTGAGTCCCCCCACTGTGAGCTCAGCAGCATGGCTCATGTGGAACACGCCCTTCTGTTCCTGCAAACCTGTGCTGATAAGACACGAGAGGAGGAGGCTGGACAGTGTAACTATGGAAAAACAATGTTCAAAAAGCCCATCAGCAGTGTTAATGAGTTTGGTTTCTTTGCTGTGGTTGCTGTCAGTAGTGAGGACAGGAGATGGGATGAAATCAAATCAGGCTCATCAAAGCCTGAGGGACAGAGAAGGAAGAAACATTGGGTGTGTTTTTGTAGAGCCTCTCCAGGCCTGCAGGTTCTTAGGTCATAACTGGGGATGCTGGCCCAGCCATGATGCCTTGTGCCTGAGACCTTGATCCATCCACCTACAAAGCACAGCCCCGTTCTCTTACCCAAATAGGAGCTCCAAGCCTGAGGGCCATGTTTTGTGAGCAAAAGTTGGAGAGTGATGTCCTGGCTTGTGTGGACATGGTCACAAATTTGAGATGGGATCTCAGGCCAGCTCTATTCAGGTAGTGCTTTACACTTCTCACAGGTAAGAGTGGTTTTTTAATTAAAATTCTGGCATTAGCAACAGGTAAAACACAGAGTTCAGCTGGTGAGTTGGTTAGCCACTGCACTAGCATTCACACTGGTGCTGAGCCCCGGGGCATCTCCTCGACTGAAAGAGCTGCCAATTACAGAAACTTCCCTGCTCCATCTGTTTTTGTTGGGGGGGGGACTGGGTACCCATTGCAAGCATGTAGAAAGCATATGCCTCTACTGCAGGCTGGGGAACACCCACTGAGCCTCCCAGCCTTGACACACAGGCTTTCCTTGCCCCAAACCCGCCAGGCTTTAGCCATGGAACCGTCTGTGTTACCCTGCTGGCTGTCCCTGCAGGAGCTGAGGAAACAGGTTCACAAGGAAGCATTCGCAAAGGCACCACTGACCTTTCTGCTCTCACAACAGCTACAAGAGGACAACAACATTATAGGTGTATTTATAGATATATATGCATATTGTTATCAGCATCAGATGTTATTGACATCAAGAATGGGGAGATTTGCTGCATGGACAGGAGCCAGGCGCCCTGGGGACAGGAACCACTCTTCTCCCTCCTTTATCTAGCTATTGCGTTTATAAAAACAGACAAGAATCCATCTAACAGGGTAAAATAGGAGCATGAGGACCAGCAAGTGTGGACCTGGCAAATACGGTTTGGGAAAGAGCCAGTCATCTTCCACAAACTCACAGAGAATGCTTGTTTCTTTGCTTCAGTCTCGTTTCTCTAAGTGAACTGGAGAGGTGTCCGTGTTACCATTTTGCCCTGTGTTCTCTGGGGCTGGCCAACAGCTGTTGTGGTAGCAGGGAACAGAACAGGCTACGTGTTCTCCTCCCCACCCTTGCACAGGCGTGCTGGGATCTGCGTGGCTGAAATGTTTCCTTGCATGGCTCGGTGGGGAGGTTACCCAGTCATTTGGGCTGAGAGGCAGGAGGGCAGGGCAGGACAAACCTGGCCAGACTTGCCCTCTTCCTTTTGCACTGCACTCACATTGTAACAGAAAGGAAGAGGCTTTTTGTAATCGAAACTGGAAGAAAACACCTCCCTTAACTTACCAACCTTATTTTTTATGGTCTCTAGCATTGCTGTAGCCTTCTACACCTCTAAATTAACACTTGCAAATCATGTGGAGATGCTCGTAGGTGACTTGTTTGTTTTTTGGTTTTCAGTAATTTAATTTTATCGTTGAATATGTGGCATACCACTTCATTTTTGACAAAAATATATAGCTCCAAAGGAGAGATGTTTTCCCTAGGAGGGATGAAGTGCATTGTACTAGGACTTCACCCATCCCCTACCACCCTGCCAAGGTCACAGGTGGCCAAGCAGGCATGGAGTCAGGACTGCCTCCACACTGGGGAAGAAGAACCTCATGCCCCAGCTTTGTCTGCTGTCAGCCTCTTTAGAGAGGGAGGGCTTTTTCCCTTGCTTGGATTCATGCCAAAGAAAGAAAAGATTTCTCCCAACAGAGCCCAGGAGCTACAGAGGCTTTGAGGACAGGCAGTTCTGCCTCACTGAGGACCAGCGGTCTCTGCTACAGCACTTGATTTTAATGCCATTTTTAAAATGTCTGCAATGTTTTGGGCATTTGGCTGTCTTTCATTAACCAGAGTATAAAAGTGTGTAAATAGGAAAGGGGAGGCAAAAAGGGTCCATCCAGGGCCTTGTACAACTCATGCCAAAGCAGCAGCTGTGTGGGGGAATGTGAATTGGTGCATGGGGAGATGCTTTGTTTTCATCATGGTTTGGGGTTTTTATTGGTTTGAGGGATTTTCAGTGTTTTGTTTTTTCGTTTTTGGTTTTTTTGGGTTTTTTTGTTGTTTTTTTTTTTTTTTTTTTTTAATGGCTAATACATTTGTTGCTAAAGGTTTATTTTTAGCTAAAAGAGAAATCATTGTTATGCCATGGCAACCAGAACTGGGAGGTAAGCTAGAGCAAAGTGGTCTGACTAAAATATATCTGAAAGCATCCACATTTATTAAATATCCTAAAAATAAAAATGATAGCTGTTAGGATAACACAACACTGATGTTTGTGATTTAGAAACACAAACAATTTCTGTTATGGCATATTTTTCTTTCCTTCTAGTTACTGGCTGTGAAGGGAGGCCTGAAAAATCATTATTGATAGTCATAAATGACTAACACTGCCAGAGGATTAGCAAAATGGGTGGGATGTTCTGCTGGAGATGTGGGGAAATTAGTCTTTCTCTTTTGAGATGCAATAAAACCCTCCTGCAACCTGTGCTTGAGGATCCAGCTGCAGCGCTGAGCCGATAAGCTGGTGGGAAGCAAAGGACACTGTGGGTAGGTTTTTCCCCTTCCTCACTGGGGCTTGTTTAATGTATGCTGAGCCAAGTCCTGGCTGCAGAGGTCCTGGTGCTTATTGGGATGTTGGGGGTCATCCATGACAGGTACCAGGCAGCACAACACCTTTGGGTCCAGATGCCCATCATGTCTTGTTGTTCTCCAGCAGTGTCAAAGAGAAGAAGTGCTGAATGGAGCCTGACCCAGAGCGCCAAACAGCCCCACCCCTGGCTGCCACCTTGGGATGCTGAGAAGATGGGAGTGGGCAGTGGTCCCCAAATGCCCTCTGGGTGACTGGCTGTTTCAGGCACCTCTGGACCATGGATGCCTCATTGAGTTCACATGCCAACACATGAAGACATTGTCCTTTTGAGCTGAGAAAGATGGAGGGCCTTGAAGGCCTCGGTATCACCAGTGATCCCCAGCTGGTGTCTGCTGTGTGAGCACCTCTATGCCAATAAATCTTAGGAGGGACTCCAGCAGTGGAGGTGCTGGACCATGAAAGCAAACCAAGGAAAATGGTGCAGATTCAGAACCAGAGTAAGGGGCCCTGAGCCCAGGGGCTGGGTCCTCCATCCAAGGGAGATGGCTTCCAGAGAGGGGGAGATACCAACATAGCCCTGTCAGCCTCTCCTCTGCTTCTATATCTCTCTTGGAGGCTCTTCCCCATCATTGGTGGGGGGAAAATGGTTTCCATGAGCATCTCTTTAGGTTATGGGTCTGACCTAAATAAGTCAGGCCCATTTTAGGCAGGGGATCAGGAACAATGGAGCACACAGGTCCTACAGATGAGCAGATCATGCTCCTATTGCCATGCACAGATCCTGACTTGGTGAGGGATGAAGTTCCCTTGCACTGGTCACAAGCTCTGGGTTGGTCTGAGGCAGCCAGACTTGGCAAACTCCAAACAAGCATTGTCAGGTGTTTGGGACTGGAGGTTTTGCTATGAGGCTGCTTCACTTTAGGCTGTGGTAGACCCATCCACTCTGAAATGTCAAGTCACTCAGGCAGGAAGGGACATCAGATCTCAGATGCAACCTTTGGCTCAGAACTAGGTCAGCACTGGCTTCAGACCACGTTACTTTGCCCTGTTGGATGCTGGAAGCCTCCATGGATGGACATTGCACAACTCTTCAGGACAACGTGTCCCGTTGTTCAATCATCCTTGTGTTGTGTTTTTGTTTCCAAATCCAGGTTCTTTCCAATCCCAAATCCAGGTTCTTTCATCCAGAACATTCTCCAATGTCAAATGCATTTAAATTTTCCCCTTTATACCCTCTTTCAATCTATTAATCAAGCTCTGAAAGTCCTCCTTTCTTGCTGGCCCTAATCCTAGAAAAAGAATTCAACCAAAATTACAGTAGAGGCTCTGGATTTAAGCCTTCTTTCCCAGCACCTCATAATTTAGTACTGCATAATTTTTGCCACTCAGATACTACTTGTTTAAAGCAAAAATACTTGGGAATACTGCTGTGGTCTAGAAAACATTTTAGACCATACTGGTTTTCTTCTCCTTGCAGCAAATGGTCTAGTCAGGTATGAAATTTTGACAAACAGTGTCAATATTTGTGAATAACTTAAAATTTTCAAAGAGTATTTGATATACTGTAGTATGTTTTAAATTATGGACATGCCAGAATCCTTATATTTTGATCTCTGAAAAGAATTTATCCTTACTTCTAATTAACACAGAATCAGTAAGGTCTGTGGGGTTTTTAATTTTAAAATATATCTCCAAAATTATATATGAATCTTTTTCAAAAGATGCTCCATAATTAGACTCCTCTTGACCTGTTCTTTACAGTTGTTTTTTTTTTCACCTTTTAAGCACAGTGATTGGGTTGACCCTCTATTCTGATATCTATTTAGAGTTGTTTGACACCATGGGAAATACTCTTAATGAATACATTAATAATCATGCAAACACTTAGAAAATCAAGCCTGAGCACAAAGGTGAACACCAAGTCTGAGCCAACAAAGTTTTCACATTAATGTTTCAGTGGGCTGGCATAATTTTCTCCATTTGCAAAGGCTGCAGGGATGAGAAGCATTTTAGAAAAAGAGACCATCTTTTGTCCAAAGAGGCTACAAAGAAAGGCCTTGATCTTGCAAGTGGCTTTGAGCAGATTTCTGAACCAGTGTGCATCTGATCACAGCAGCATGAACAAAGGGCTCAATCATGGCTCTGTGCCTCAAAATTTTCCTTTTCTGAGGGCTGCAAATCTTGATGTGAATCTTCACATATGTTCAAGGGGAGTCATATTCCTCCTTGTTCCAGGTGGGTGTCCTTTCCCTTCTGTTCCCCTGGTGTCCACACGTTGCTCTTTACAGTCCATGAAATACTAGCAGCCACTGCAAGGGACAGTGGTGGTTCTCCCTGGCCCCACCTTCCTCTTCTTGCCCTGGCCCAGGCTCAACCATGTCCCTGTCCCAAACCTCAACCAGCAGAAGGGGACTTTTCTGCCAATTTAGCTCCCTGAAGGGGTACAAGGGCATTAGTGGGAGGTGGAGGGAAGAGTGGGAATGGCTTTTTGAGGGTGGTAGTCCTTAGCTTGGAGTTGATGGGTGTTACCCCACACTTCTGTCACACCCAGGATGGGAACCATAGTATGCACTGGACCCAGGCTGGATGTCTGTGTGCTGAGGGCATAGGTGTGATTTCAAAAGGTAAATATGGACCCAGACGGCCTGAGCTTAGGATGAGCCATTATCTTGAGGGTGTTTCTGCCTGAAGTCTCTAAGATGTTTTCCCCAGGGCTGTGAAAAAACAGGATATTTTTTCAGAGTGGCAAAACCAGGAGGTGAAGAATCTGTGGAGTCTCCTTCCCACAGAGCTGCTGGGCAGGTGGGCTCAGGTCAGAACCCACACCAGGGCAAATATCAAAACCCAGGGCTTTCAGCATCCCCATGCTACCAAGGTGTCCACCTTGCATCTCCTTCTACTATACATCCCCTCCTTTCCCTGGGATGAGGGTCTGGTAGGGTCATGGGGGCACAACCCCTTCCTCACCCAGGGCCTGTTGAGGTGGCTGCTTTTGCTCTCCGTTTGAAAAGCTCTCACCAACACCTGGATTCTCAGACACTGTGATAATGAAAATAAGATGAAGTAGAACTTGGTTCATTTGGTGAAACTAAAATTGATTTTTAATTTTTAATAGGTTGACTCACCACTCGTGGGCATTGCAGACAGTAGTTAAAAACTACTTTGCACTGGAGTCAGAAACTCAGACCTAATTAAAGAATATGTCCACAAAAGCACTGCTAATAGACTGAAGGGAAGACCTTAATTAGAAATTTGGGAGGTAGTAACCCTCCTGTTAATAATGCTTAAATGACATTTGGGAGCCATGTAAAATAAGTAAACAGCTTCCCTCTGCATAACTACAGTTGAAGACAGGAGACCAGAAGAACAATGTAAACAGGGTCTGGATCCTGCCACTCCAGAGCTGAAACAACCTCCTCCTGCTCCTCCTCAAAGCAGTCTTCAGTCTTCCTCTCCACCTAGTAACAAACAGCGCTGCAGCACTTAAAAAAGTCTGTAGAGTAAGGGAGCAAGGTGACTCCAAGGACTGCAAGGCGTGAGCAATAGTATGCAGAAGCTGGAACACCTCAGCCTACACAATATGACTTACCTCTGCTGCTGAAGCAGAGCTCCAGGCACATCCTCGGTTATCTGGCAGACACAGCCAGCCAGGGCTCGGGAGAAATGTAACTGAAGCAACCTAAATATTTCAGGCATGTCGGCAGAGATGCAGAGATTTGGTAATGGCCCATGCTGAAAAAATAACCAGGCTAAGAAAATGAAATGTTTTACAACATTTCATTTCTACTCAGAAGAAAAATAAAATAAGAATCTGATTCTGATGTGCCCCTCAACACACGCCTGAAACTCTCTATACTCTCAAACCTGGACAGTGCTGTGAATCAAAAGTCATGCTTTCATTTAACCTGCTGTGACAGACCCCAGAGTAATCTGCTCTGGCAAACCATCCCAAACTCCATTTGTGCCCCTGCTCCAGCCAGTTCCTGCAGCAGCAGCACTGGGGCTGGCACAGCTGGCCGGGGGGAGCCACAGGGATCCGTGTGTGACCTGACACCAGCTGCCACAGCACCCTCACCTCCATCAGCACCTCCTCCCCCAGCACCTGGAGCCAGGGCAGGGAGCGTGGGTGCTGAGCATGCTGCAGGAGTTGTCTTTCAATGAGAGCTGTCTCAGAGCTGAGACATTAAAAATAACCATTGACGTGTTCAGGCACGACAGCTCTCATACAAAAGAAGTTCCGTGAATTTCACCATACCTTCTGTGTTGTGGCTGCCAGTACAGAAATCTACCTAAATTATCCCATTGTTTGGGAAAAAAAAAATCACAGAGATTTTTGTGTGATAAAACAATGCCAAGGAAAGGTTTTTGATAATTTTTAGCACATTACTGGAGGACCAAGAGCTGTCCCCTTTCTCTTCTAATCCACAAAACAAGAGTAGTCTGAAGTTTGAGGTGTTTCATGACCTCTGGATGTTGTGAGTTCAATAAGCCAAAAATATCAAAATGTTGAGTTATCTGTTTGCTGATGCCTGGCAATATCTTAGCACCCTTTCCAAGGCACTCCTTGCAAAAAAAGGCATAAATATACTGTGCCAGAAATGTTTAAAACCAGAAAATTTTATCAAGATCACAGTTCTTGCATGTTTCTGATTTTCATTAGCAAGCCAATATTATTTAAATTTTGGGAAACTTTCAACTGATCATTTAAAAAATACCAAATATGGGTAATTACATGGAAGAACACACTAACAGCAGGCTTATCAGAAGTCTCAGCCAGAAGCATCCTTCGGTGCTCTGCATGTTCAGCAACTATTTCCTCCACCCCCACAAAGCAGCCACCACAGCAGAGGGAAGGTGAGAGCCAAGTTACAGTCTGGAAGCTGCATCTGAAGCATTTAGGGTGTCCAAGCTCTTTAATTCCCAGTCCTTATTTGTGGAGTCTTGTCGTGGGGGCTGCCAGGATACTGAGTTGTGTTCATGACATTTTCTCATTAAACCTTGTTACACATTTCGAGGGCCCTATCTTTAAAGTTTAAAAAAAAAAAAAAAAAAAAAAAAAAAAGTAACTCTTAGCACAAGCAGTTACTGGCCTTGAACAGCCATCAAAAACCTGTAAGCTGTGGTAATAAAATAACTTTGTATCATCTTCCACCTTCTTTTTGTCCTGGAGGGCCTCTTGTCACCCTACATTTTCCTACATCTTTTTAAGAATGGGAAACCTCACAGTAGAGCAGTACCAGCTGCATCCCAGTTCTTGAAGAGTGAGTGGCTGAAATTTTGCCTACATCACGGGTAGGAAAGACCATTTTAATCTGCTGCTTGATACAACTATTTTCAATCTGCTTTGTTGTAAAATAAAAGATTGTTAATTTCTGTTAAAACACAATTGTTGTGCCCAAATGCCCTGCAGCAAAAATATGATAAATATTAAGGAGGAAGCTGGCATCTCACTACCAAGAAAAACTGAGGATAATCTCTGTGTGTGCCCTTGCTCTGCTTCACAAAGGCCTTCAAGAGAAGAAATGAAAGGCAATGTAGCAGGCTGGTATTAAGCAGCCCCAGCCATTCAGATACTTAGCTGAATTATCAACTTCATCTGAAAAGAATTCAAAACCAGACCATTGATGGTAATTATCAACTGCACTTTGTGGGCTTTCAGTCTAATGAATACACAAATGGAAAATCAATGGAGGAGGCTTCCAAAAATGAACATGGCAACAATCTTGATCTTAGAGTTGGCTCAAAGACAGCCCCTCCCAAACCAGCTCTAAGGCTGTGTTCTTACTGTACATTTCTGTTATTTCATTGCAGGGCTTTCCCTCTGAGGAACTCATTAGTCCTTTTATTCATAAAATAAATGCAAGTTTAATTTGCAAATTAAGAAAGCATTAAAATAATTACATCTACAAATCCCCAGTTAAAAATGATAAGAGATCAAATCTGTCAAAGGCTGTAAATGATTCCACATCTTCTGAGGGTCAATTGAAAAATTTGCTCAGAATGTAGCAGCCACACTGAATAAAACTTTAAATAAAGAGGATTAAGCTCTGCAAACCACCAAACTCGGATGAACTTGCAATTCAACATTATAAATTGCCAAGTTCATCTCTTTTTAGCTGGAGAAATACAATATACATTTGTCTTTGTTACAAAGAGGTTCTGCAGCTCTGAGATGAATACAGTGTAGGACTAACAATGGCTAATCATGTCCAAAGGCTGGGGGAAGGCATGAATCCCATCCCTCTGGAGTCATTTTGCAGGCTCTATTACCTCTGTATGGCACAGTCAGGCAGACTTCTCCTACATACCTGGTATTGATTCTGAATTATGTCTTGCCTGGAAAAAGATCTTGGCAGGGAAAAATTCTGTTTCAGCCAGACTTAATTATCTATGAATTCTGAGGAATACTCGCTGCTTGAGAGAAAACTTGAGAAAATTTGTGCAACGACCAGTCACAAAACCACACAGGATGAGGAAGCACTCCCAGCAGTCAGGACATGCTTCTGAGGTGTGATGTGACTTAGATTTCCTTCTTACATTTATCTTTTGCCCCAGGTCAGAACCTTGGTCTATTTGCATCCTCCTCCTACTGCCACCACACTGCTGAATAGAACATTCCATCACCCCATTCCTAGTGTGCATAAGCCCAACCCTTTGCCCAGATGAAAAGAAAGCATTTAAAAGACATTTGGTGGTTGAATATGGTATTTTAATTGATTCAGGAAATCCTTTCTATTTGTCCAGAATTCAGAAATAGTTTGATTGGGGATGGGTCCAAAATGAAATGTTACATTTGGTGTAATCACAGTATTGTAAAAGCAGTGATTCCCACAGCCTCTGCTTCCTGACAGCAATTGAATCTGATCTCACATGGCACATTTTGTGCTGCTGCTGACTTCATTGATTAAATTTTTCTGCAACCAAGTAGTTGCATTCATATGCAAGTAAGAGAAAAACTTGGCATGATCTTTTAAGGAACTTCGGGTCGAGTCATAATTTGACTGCCAGTAGTTTAGAGGCAAACACATCTGCTATTGTCCACTCAGCAGCAGTTCATCTATATCAGCTTTCCAGCCATAGGAAAAGAAATTGGTAATTAGGAGGCCTTGGGACAGAGAGAAGTGGTTGGATGCAGACTCAGAAAGTCATTCTTAAAAATACTTGCTGTTTATTCCCAGCATGTAATTCCTTCTTTCACCACACTCAAAAACAAGTGAAGAGCAGAAGCATCAATCTTCTCACAACTCCCCCACAGGTGCCGAGCAGCTCTGTCTGGACAATCACAGTTTCTCCCTCATAATTTTAAACCTGTCTCAAGCTTCTGCTTCTAATTTTGTATAATGTTATTGCCACAGAAACATGATGTATGGTTGGTTAATCACTGCAGCCAACAGAGGGCTTCTTGCGCATTTCCTTGTGTTCTGTCTCTTCTGGTGCTTGCTTGGTTTGTTTCTCAACCCATGGCTTGATCAGGACTGAGACATGTTGAGGAAGCCAAGCTCACAATTTCCCTGGCTGCAGGCCACAGGAGCCTGGGGGTGCTTCACCCACATGGGGTATGATGTCCAGAGGACTGTGGTAGGACCATGGGGATTGGATTTCTGCCACTCTGCCTGTCAAGGGTGATAACTGGCTCTGCTGACTTTCATCTTGGAGGGCTGGACCACTTTTTCAAGGAGCCATTAAAAACTTGAAAATCTAGGCACATTGGAGAGCAAAGGCAAAGGAAAGCAAAGTTCCTACAGTGCCTATTTTGTGTTGACTTCACTGCTCTGAGAAGTTTGCACCTTTGAAGAGGCAAGCCTGCTGAGGGGGATGCAGCCTCTCCATGTGGGGAAGTAGCTTGTCAGATGCTTGCATGGTTCTTGGCCCTCACCTGGAGCAGGTGGCTCAGACCAGCCAAATGAGAAGCACATGAAAGCTGGTGAACCCACAATGGTGTCTCTCCAACTGGGAGAGCTTCTCAATTCCCAGTGCTATGAAGTGGAGTAGTTAAGTATAGCTTATCCAGATAAAAGGACTTTCCTTCTGAGAACATGAATTAACAAGCAAGTCATAACTGGTGCCTGATTTAAGCCTATGTTTCTAGCATATCATTAGCTGGGTTTCTACTTGCTTTGGGTTTTTAAAGCCATGAGACCCACCACCCTGGTGAGATCTGTGCACCAATCCCAGCTGGAAAGTGTTGTGCCCCCACAGCACCCATCTGTGTCCCAGCATTCAAGCCCCTTTTCAAGCAAAAGGTAGAAACAAAACCCACAGAAGTGCAGCCCTCTTCTGTGGGAAACGATGGGTGGAGAGATATTACAAAAATATATAAGTTCTGCACTATAATAAACCCTTGCTCTTGGAGACACATATAAAAGAAGCTTCATGGTTTCTTGCTCTGAGAAGCGGCGTTGCAGCAGTTAAAGCTTGTTAGACCTGGGAAGTTTCAGAGCAGTTGAAGGATGAGATCACTGTTCTTCAAACAGCTGTGTTTGGGCACGATAAGGGAGGAAGGTGCAACTAATGCCAGTCTTTGCTCACCTGCCCCTGAGCCACTGACCCCCCTGTGGTGGTGCATGCACTGGAGCCAGAGCAGCCTGGCTCTTCACTGTTGGCAATGAAGGAAATGTGTTTTTCTCTGGAACCAGCTGCATGTAAAGTGTAGTAAAATGCCTTATGGATAGAAGTTGTAGTTAAGATGATTTCATACCTAATATTTCACCAGCAGTTGTATGGCACACTTTGAAACTGAGCTGGATCCTTGCTTCTGTCACAAAGATGCACAGAGTAGCTCTAGAGGTACAGAACTCTACTGCCATAGAATCCCATAAATCAGTGCCAAGAATGCACAGTTTAAAAAGCAAAGGGAACAAATCTCTGAGCAAAAGAAAACTACCAGTTAAAGGGACCTCTTACAGGGTCACCACAGGGCAATTTGTCTTCTCATGTCTGGTCACCTGAGCAAGAGGACATCACCACCCTCTCTGGCACCTTAGGAGGAGCCAACACAACTAACTTTGAGCAGCAGACAACTGAGTCTAGAGGCAACATGAACACTCAATGAGAGTGACATGGCAAAGTCCATTGTAAAGCCTGGAGCTGATCCTGGGTGTTCCCAGACTGCCTTTAGTGCCCTTATTGTGAAATCAATACAGATGAATGAGGTCTTAGATTAGCTTTATTTGAAATAATATTTGAGTATCATAAAGCAGAATGGTGCACAGGTTATTGCGACAGCACTAGTATGTAATGACTTTGAATTGATCTATTCACCTGTAGAGAAATTTCACTTGAAAGAATTCACTCCTTGGCAGATTGGTTTTTGTCGAGATGTAGCTGTGGCATGCTTATGGTTTTTATCTACATCTCCAAAAATAAGATGGCAAATTAACATCTTGCCCCAAATTTTGTGTGGCTAGGAAGGTTTTGTTGAACACAAAGGTGGGCAGTGCTAAGCATCCAGACCAGCCCCAGCCAAGGTGAGCAGCAGGAAGGGCTGCAGCCATCTGCCACACAGTTGGCTAACCCACCTGGGATTAATCTGTTCTCGAGAGGACATGCAAGAAAAAGGTGTCAGTGTCCTCCAGCCTACCACCACTAATTAACTGGCATCGTCGCTGATATTAATTGATACTCTTGCTGCTGCAGGAGGGAAGCCAGAAATCAAGCAGGAATGTCTGTCTCCTCTTTCTGAAAGTGAGCTTCTTGCAACATGGGTTGACGTGTTCAGAAAAAGCTAAGAAGAAGCTGTGCCCAGCCACTGCCCAGATGGCACCTGCTGTATGGCAGCATGGAGGATGCCAGCCCCACAGGGGATGCCAGTGTCATGTGGGACATGAGTCACACAGAGCAGGTTTGGGAAAGCCTTGCCCTCTGGCCACCAAAGCAAGGTAACCATGCCAAAATGTCACAGCAGATGTGCAACAGATGCATGGAAGAGTCAGGATGTTGGTACCTTTTGCAGCCAACTCTTGTTATTTCAAAGCCATGTAAAATGAAGACATTTGATCTATCTGACTTGGCAGCCACTGTTAAAAATCTCTGCTGTATCTGCCTGTCCAACCAAATACCTCATTTTGTACAAATCAAAAGTTGCCTTTTGGAACATGTTTACTCTGGCCCAACTTGTCCAGTTTTTCAAGGACATCTGAGTAAAAAAATAATTGTCTTTTCACTTACTAACTCCAAAAGTTCTGATGGTACTAAGGAAGCCTGGAACAAAAAACAGGACACTAGTCCTCTTAGGACACTTTGATGGCTGATGCTACACTCCCCGAAACAACCAAGCTACTTTCTATATGAGAAGATATTAGAGAATGCTAACATTGACCAATGTTGTTCTGCAGATGTGAGCGCCTCTTCTATGCATGCTGCTGTCTCTTCCTTGGCTTAGGTGAGCTGGGTTGGTGCACCCAGCTGGAGCCAGGCAACCACAGAGCTCTCCTGAAGTTCCTGAATAAGTGCTTGGGCCACCACCTTTGCCGACAGAAGCAGGAGGGGGAGGTGGTAACTTCCCTTGGAGAAGTCATGGCATTTAGCTGGAGTCAGCATGGTTTTCCATCAGCAGATCCTTTTGCAAAGTGAATGCTTGGCTATGAGCAAGTAGCACAGAGTGGCCGACACAGGAGAGGGAAACAAGAGACAGAGCTTGGTGGGGCGAGCCTTGCCCATTGCCCTGCCCTCCCGGTGCCTGCCTCCCTGCAGACACACTTTCCCCACAGCCTCCTCCTGTTCCCTGGCTCTGAGAGCCCCCAGAAGTCCAGCCTACATTTGCCACGTGCCGTGGAGAAATGAGTCAGTCATTAAGGCTTTTAACAATGACGCAAGCACGACTGACACACGTGTGCCTAGTGCGTGGGATAGGAGCAGCACAAAAACACTCTACGGGTGGCAGATGTGCCAAATTTCTTTTTACTTGCTGCAAAGAAGGACTGTGTCCATTATCGGTGGGCAGTAGGCAATTTTTCATAGTTTTTTGGGGATTTTTTGCTAGCTGCAATTTTACAGTAATCTGTTCCACAAATGAACTAGTCTGTGTTCTTACAGGAGACAAAAAAAATTTTTTTAGAAAGATCAAGATAAATGAGACATGTTTAGCTATTCTGGTTCATAGATTTGATTTCTCTGTCTTTCCTGAAAGATGGACATTTGATAGGAAACTTCTGTCATTGCTTCCCTCAGATTTGTAGGGGACAAGTTTGCCTCTTATGTAATTATTCTGGTGTGCCAAGGTTAGTCACTGGTGGTCTTACAATTATAGAATTAAGATAGATGATCTTAAGAGTGATTTAGGTGAGGAAGTAAAGGCCTGCTTGTCTTTCAACCAGCTAGGTCTAGGTACTGAATTTTGTATGCTGTGGGGTTTTCCTGTATTTTGTTTGCTTGTTTTCAATAAATATACAGTGCCTCTGTATCCTCCATTCTCAGTGAAAATCTGGGGCCTTTCTGGTATGTAAACATTCACAGATTATGTTCCAAGGTATGAATAATTCTCATATATGATAGCTAGACTATCTCAGCCTGAGTTTGGAGTCGCTATGTTTAGTGCAGGACTCTCAGGCTGGATTTGCAGACCTCCCTGCTGCTTCTACCTGTTTGTGTCGTCTCCCACAAAAATAAATTGCTCATTTTAGCAGATAAAGACCCAGTCTTAAAATATATGGACTGAAAAGTATGAGAACCAGAGGGATTTTTTTTCTTGCTGAGCATCTTTCCCCTTGTCCCTGGTTATGATTGTGGCTAACTCAGTGATGCACTGAAAGATCTCAACTAACAGCACTAGAAACAGCCACTACATAGCTGCTTTCTCACAGTGATGAGAAAGGAAGATCTGGGGGGTACCCAGGACATTATCTGCTGCCTTGGCCAGAGCCCTGCCTAGAAACTTCTCTGCTTGCCCCTCCCTTACTGCCCATTTTCATAGAAGGAGGTGGCACTGTGAGCTGTTCATGTGTTACCTCAAACCCAAGGGAGGCTTTGGGACATATATAGCATATAATTCCCTGTAATAGTTCTCTGCCATCCAGGAAAGGATGGTTTCTGGAGTGCATCCTGGTTGCTTACAGAGAGCAGAGAATTTGTAGCTGGAATTGCTCAGGGCATACAAAAGATCTGGCAGACTGAAAGGAAAACCTCTCTGCAGAAAACATTTGGCATCTCTTCTCCCCAGAAGCCCACATACCAGTGCACAAACTGGGCTCTGCAAATATCCCCAGCATATTTACCAGGAGCTGTCTGTAGCTGTTTGCATTACATCTAACTAAGGCATTCTTTTGTAATTCTTCTTTATCTTGTATCACAGGGAGGCACATAAAGAGTTAAGATGCAATAGATTCCGCATCCCTTTTTTTTTTTTTTTTTTTTTTTTTTTTTTGCAAAGGCTGATTTCGATTTATAACACTGATCTGGGAGCATTTTATGGGACCTCTGACTTAAAACATTGGCAACACATCACTTCAGAGGTCTGCCTTTCCTTTTCAAAAAACCATGGAAATATCAAGCTGAAACAGCCTGAGATGGTCAGCCAGCTGTCTGCTATTTGAATCCCATGAAAACTCAAATACAGCTGCAGGTTCAACTTTGTTCTGGTCATATATGGCAGTCCTGGAATATGCTCCTTTACATGGGGGCATGAATAGTGTCAAAATTAATGCTATTCTCTTAGCAGTATGGATTAAAAGCTGTTTGACAGTTCCCTATAGGCATGAGTAAATGGGGAATTATTCAGGAGTGGATTTCTTTCTAAGGAGGTCCCATAAAGATCAATTACTGACTCTTTTTATGCTACTGAATATTTTAATCAGGGATTTGGGGACAGAAACAAAAAAAATAAATCACTGAGAAACTTCAAGGTGGCAAAATAATCGTGCACTGGTTTGAACAGAAGAAACCCAAGGGCACTTCAACACAGCCAAATATGAAATTGAAAACCTGTAACCGCAGAACATAGGTGGCATCTATAGAACTCTATCTTGCAAGTATATTGAGATATCCTGGAGAAGACCTGAGCATCATGAAATATGCCCACTGCTATTCAATAGCCCATGCTGCACCAGCAGGTCTGAAAAAGTCTTGACCAGAGGCTGTAGAATCAGGACAGGCTCCAGGAGGAGGAGCAGAAGAAGGAGGAGGAGGAGGAGGGTGCATCCATCATCCCTGCATCAAATATGATTATTGCCACAGTGGACTATCCATTACCTGTACCCTGATCAAGCAGGACAATGAGGATATGAGGAGAGTTCAGGAAAAAACCCAAAAGACAAGGAATGTGATAGGAAAAATATGCTAAATAATTAAATAATCCAGGAACCCCATCTATTTTACTCAAGCAGAAGGAAGAAATATGATCACCGTCTACAACTACTAATCTAAGGAACAGAAGTTTGAAGGTTCTTTATTCTGCAAAGAAAAGTGTAACAGCAGGTGTTGAAAACAGAAAACTTCAGATGAGTAACATGGCACAAATCATTAGGTATGTGAGTTCTCTGAGTCTGCTTAGCTTGTTGGTTTCTACAGTACTGGAAATTTTAAAATTAATTTAATGCCTTCAGGAACAGATGCTCTTGCTCCAATTAATTTGAGGAAAGATTATCATTTGCCATATGCAGATAGAGGGATGGTCACTAGCAGTTCCCCTTGGACTTCTAACTTCTGAGAAATCAAACCCCAAATTATTACACATGCTTGATACACATTTGATGCAGTACAGAGCTGTCACCTATATGTGAGGGCTGACACAACCACGCCCTGATGCAAGAAAGGCTGGCTTGCTTGTTTACTTGAACTGAGACACCAAAATTGTGCTTAGAGACTATTTTGGGCACCAGTTACATGACAGCAGCATCCTCAGCCAGGGGACACAGCGAGGCTTCTTGTGCTCCCACTCCAGCTGTCTGGGAGCTAGAACAGGGCAGGCTGGCTGTGGCTGCTCGTGTCTGCTTGCCAGGGACCAGGGAGACATCCCACACTTCATGTGATCACACCAGGATTTGCAAATAATAAAGGCTCACTTTGT
Source organism: Chaetops frenatus (assembly GCA_013400775.1). Classification (NCBI taxonomy): domain Eukaryota; kingdom Metazoa; phylum Chordata; class Aves; order Passeriformes; family Picathartidae; genus Chaetops; species Chaetops frenatus. Next base: position 421,677 of record VZTR01008429.1, on the reverse strand, counting down.
AGAGAACGGCCTCGGCGTTCTCCCAAACGCGGGAATTAATTCTAGCACCATCCGTGTGGCTTTTAGCAGAGAGAACAAAAGGTCTTGGAAAAGCTCCTGAGCTAGTTCAGTGCAAAAAAACAACACATAAAGGTACAGGAAAGGATGAGGCAGGAAGATTTTTGTGGTTAAATCAGTTGGTAACATCGACATCCAGGAAGAACAGCATTGTTGGGGGATTTTTTGTGCTCCCTTTCTGTTTTAAGAGTCCTATGTCCTTGCCCAAAAGGAAATACCATCCCGGGGTGAGAATATGGGAAGCATAAAATGGGTTTTATTCATACTGAGAACCCCAAACCACGCCAGTGCTTACTAACTGAAAAAAAAAAGAAAAGAAGACATCAGGAAGCTGGTATATGTGTAAGGCATGCTGTGAATGACACACTGCTAATAAAACTAATTCCCTCTCTGAACAACAGCGGATCTCACAAAAGCATCTCTCCTTTGAACAGGAAAGCCTGAATGAACTGAGAAATTGTGCCTCTCATATAACCTTTGTGTGTGAATGAATCATAATTCTGGTACAGAAAGTTAAAAAGGAGGTCTCAAAAAAACTTACAGTGAGTTAACCGTTGAATCTCCGTGTAAATCATGCAGTAAGTTCTTTTTATTAATCTTTATCTTGCAAATTGACCAGTACTATTCCCTCCTGTTTTGGTCTCATTTTATTTCCTGTGTCAAGCCAAAAATCTGCAATTCGAGGGCCGCTTTAATGTATTCCCCAAGTGTGTTGATATTTGCATAACAGTAGCTTTCAGGGAGGCTCTTGTTTTCCACAAACTGCACAGCTTCCTTACAGGGTATGAAAATCCTGATTGGATTCATGTCCCATTAAAAATTCTGTCCCTTAGGCACCCAACACTGCAGATAGCTCGGCAAACCTTCGTTTTCATTAACAGCCCCACCGAGGTAAACACAGCAACCAAAGGGTGTTGGGTGTAGGCACGCACAAACCCAGGCTCTTGTGTGTGATTATCCATTCATAGCTCAGACAGACGAAGGATGGGGGATAGAACAAGGGGGATACCCTATGGCAGCTCTCTGCCACAGCTCTCAGCTGTGAACCTAGGCTTTGTTTGAGAACTGCGGAGAACTCGATGCAGATAGTGACCTGCTCCGTGATTTGACCCTGTGAATGGTCCAGCAAGGCGCAAAATGATGTCTAATGTCATATTGACTTGCACAGCACGCAAAACTTAGGTATATTCATTGTGGACAAAATGGGTTTTTCCAAAACAGTAATATTCTTCACTAGTTAGTTTTGACAGTAAGTGATAACTAATAGATAGTGCTAACATATTACTGAGAAATTCTTCTGCATTTCATGTTGTTTAAATTATTGTACTTTCAGAAATAACTAATATATCAGTTATTAATATATCCAACTGAAAAAATCATTAAATCATCATGACATTCTTATCACTGGTCCAAAATAAAGACTTCACTCAAATCTAAAGAGAAATTATTTATCTAGGTAGGGAAAATTACCAATGACGCTAGAGCATGGTTCATTGCTTCTGTTAACTGAAGAGTTTAAGGCAGATAATTTATTTCATTATTGACATATTAGGTTATTCAAGCTAAGCCATTGTTCCATGTTGTACCATTTTTGTTCATAGACATCTGTAGAAGAAATGTTTAATCTCCCAAAGCTAACAGCAAAACCTTCACTGAAATACCTGCAAATGAGTACTGGCTTTCCAAACCCATTTGCATTCTGGAGCTAGAAAATCATTGATTGCATCAAACCCTCTCCCAGTGCAGAGGCACCAACAGCTGTGGTCCAGGGTCACTTCTCACTTTTCCATGAACAAGACAACTTGTTTTAGTCCCACCAGCAGCTTGTGACAGTGTAGCGGTTTCACATTCACCTGCTCGCCTGCTCACACCAGGCGAGGGTGTAGTGTAGTGGTTTTATGAGAATAAGGATTAAGAGAAATGCAAAACAGGCCTAAACTTCAAAGATAAAAATAGTTTATTAACAAAAGACAACAGAATCAAAATCAACCCCCAGGTGGTTTCTTCTTCCTCCCCCCAGCCCCTCACCCATGATGGTTCCTTTCTCCCACCTCATTTATCTTCCTTTACCACCATCCTTCTCACCAACAACACAGAGAAACAAACTTAGAAAACCCCTGGTCAATTTACCACTCTTGAAATAGGCTTTCATCAGTCCAATTGGAAGAAGAGTCTCTCTTGTCTCACCATGGAGATTTTTTCCCACAAGAAGCATAAGTCTCTTGTAGAATCCATATCACTGTGAACTCCCGCCCAGAAAGGATATTAGTTCACATGTGACACAAGTCTTCCCCTGGTTACAGCTTTTCCCACAACTGTCATCCAAGGGCTCACTCATATACTATGGGGTGGAGTTTTAAGGATGAGTTGTCCTGGTAGGAAAGCAAAGGTCTTCTCTCTCTGGAAGCAAGGTTTCTCATTCCTGGAACAAGGGGTCTTCTTCCATCCCCGAGGGCAAGGGACTCTCATCGCTCATCTCTGTAGCCTGGTCCCCATCTTTCTCTCCCTCTGGTCAGGTTCCTCATTAATCACAACTGCTTCAGCACCAAGAGCCTTTGCTCAGGTTACAAGCAGGACATTCGCGGCATCCCCCCAAGGTATTCCGTGAGTTACAAGGAGCAGTTCATCACCATGGCTTTACAAAAGATTTTCAGCTTAAAGGCATCTCTTCTTTCTCCCCTCCTTTAGTCTTTAACTTTTTTCTCATTGACTTAGGAGCTTCTGAAGCCTTCTTCTCTGGCTCAAATCCCGGTAACCGCAGGCTGATCTCTCTCTCTCTCTTGGGGGGGGGGGGGGGGGAAGCCCGGCCCGGGAGAGGGGAGGGCCGGGAGCCCCCTCCTGGAGTTCCATTCTCCTCTCCCTCAGGCAGGGAGGGGGAAGCAAAAAACAACCTCAGAGCAACAGCAGCACTGCCCGAGGCGGGGGGGGGGGGAGGGGGGGAAAACCCGGCAGGGTCCTGGGGTCCCGGCCACAGCCCCAGCGCGGCCCGGAGCGGCCGGCCCGGGCCATGCCGGAGTTACCTTCCACGCGGGCGGAAGTCGAAGAGAGCTTCCAACTTCCCGCTCCTAAAAAATGTAAGCTTCGCAAAGACGCCTCTAATTTCAAGTGGCTACATGAAGTGCCCATCTTAAAATTAGCCAATCCGTGGGCTCCTCACCTCTGCTGGAAACTGTCCCGGCGGAAGTAGGAAAACAAAGAACCCCCCCCAGGAAGGAGAAAAAAATTGTTGTCCTTTAAACCACAACAGACAGTCATCATCATCTTCTCAAGTGTGGTGCCCAAGGCCCATTTCCCTTCCCCACACCACAGATGGAGAGTGCTGGCCATGCTCTGCAGAAGCCACAGATGCAAACTCTCTGGGAAGAAGGATACCTTGCCACCCTGCTAGCTCCTGTGGGCCTCTCTGTGACGCACTGAGTGTGTACCACAAGCTGTTTGAAGCCTGCCTGCATGCCGAATTTGGTCTTCTTCCCTTGGTCTTTTGGGTTATAATATACAGTGCAATATCTTGAATCTTCTTCTGTGCCCGTTCCTCATTAGGCAAACCACATATTATCATAGCAAGCAATCCTCCCAGCCATAATTATTCCGGCCATTAGGTCTCTTTCAGACTTCATTACTCAGTCACACAGATTTGCCTTATGACTACATTTATTACTCTTATTTTGACACATAAAGACATGCAGTATGTGATGATGACTCAGTCATCATTATCCCCAAAATGATTGTCTTTAAATATATGGAGTCTTTCAGCATCCATATACAGTCCTCACTCTGCAATTCACTTCCTGCAATAATTCTTGCATGCTTGTCTTTCCATTTCACATACATAAATTTCTTGTATTAAATCTAAGCAAAGTTAATAATCCTGAAAATGTTCAAAATCAAAAAGCATTATCATTTTAAAGCAGTAAAAATGTTAAATAACCCTTTTGAAAGTGTGTGTTAATCTCCATTTGCATAGCCTCTGAACTTCAACATTTTCCTTTATTTTCGTTAGAGCAAAATTGGCTCCTGACCATAAACCCAACAATAAGTTGAATATATAATGTATCTAAAGACTCCTGGCATTTATACAAGTTGGGCTACCAACGTTTTTTCCTCACAATTTTTGCAGGTCTGCTTCTATGCCCATGCTCATCTCATCTCACATCAATGCAGCAGCACCCAGAGGGAAGGAGGAGGTGGGACTGAAATGCAGGTGCCTGTCATGTCCCACACCCTGCTCAAACACAGAGTCCAGGGGGACTTGCCTCAAAACTTCTCAAGCCAAAAGGGCAGGAGAAACAGAGTGAAGGAGCAGAGGCTCAGAGGAGCTGCAGCAGCTCCTCTGACTTGCTGAGCAGCCCACTGGCACGGTTAGGTTTAAGATGCCTTGTTCACTTCTACTCCAGTGCAAACCAGACTTGATTTCACAAAGATTCGTCCTACAAAGCTCCTAGTTCAGGGCACAGTGGAAATAATAATATTTTTGGCTTAGACTGCTGGGGGTTTTGCTTCTTCATGGTCTTGTCATTCTTACTCTTCTTTTTTTGTTCTAATGAGAGTGAGTGTTCTCCCCTTTCCTTTCTCCTTGTTTGCTGTGCACTTGTTTCCCTCTCATTTAACACTGCAAAAAAAAAGGACAAGAAGCCTTTCCTATTCAAATTGCAAGAAAGGCTTCTGAGCAATTCTTTGTACAAGGAAGTCAGTTCTCATTTTCATCTTCCTGTGAGTTTTACCATGTTCCTGGACCCCTGATGGTGTCCTTTTTTCCATGGTGTTCCTTGGCATCCCTCATGAGGCAACACGCTGCCAGTCTGACCACATCCCTGAGTTATGCCTGCCCGTGCAACCATGAGCTTCTCCTATCAGGTCTGGTGTCACCCTGTGCTGTCCCAGGACTCAGCAGTCCTTTTCATCTTTGTTTTTAACAGCTCTGACTTCAGTGAGCTACAGTTGGAAAGAAATGGCCTGGTGCCCAGGAGCAGTGTAACAGAGCATTTAAGCAGGAGCTTAGCAAAGGTCCTACTGGGTTAGGTTACTCTCATGTTCTGTCTCAGATAGATGGAGAGCAGAAGGCTGAACATCTCCTGGGCTCATGCCCTCCCACCTACTCTCCTTACTTAGGGCAGAACTGCTGCCAGGAGCCTCTCAGTTTTCCAAAACCTTTTCACTCTACCTCTCTGTGTGTCCACATTTCGGAGGTCTGCATTCTGCTCTTAAGAATTGCAAAACTAATGTTTAAATTTGTGTCAATGATGTCTCTTATTATGCTTCCAGTGCTAATCCTTCATAATATACCCACTCTTACCATCTTAATTGCCCACTGTCCCATACAAAGTGGGCATGGTTGTGATTTTTGGGAGAGCAAACTTTTGAAGTGGAGCACTTTGTCTTTCCTTTATGACACTGCAAAGTGCCATGGTCACAGATATTTGGATATGAAAAGGCTCAATTTATATTAAGGAAATGACACTACTGGGCTGTCCTTTTACTGCTTTTACTCCTACTAATTTTAGTTCAAAGTCTCTTCCAGTACAGCACAGATACACCTCTGCAAAATAAAAGGGTTTCACTTGGTCACTGGCACTTAGGGTAGGAAAGAGAAAAATGGCAGCAAACCCTGTCCTTCAGACAGCTTTAAAAGCTGCCACAATGACTTCCATGTCTTTGTACTCCTGCACATGACTATTTTAAACTAGAACTTAGTAGTTTGGAGAGAGGAATGAAGTATTTGCCTTGGGTTCCATTCTGGAAGTGGAGAAGAGGCATTTCACAGATATGTTTCTCAGCCCATACTGCAATAGCACAGCCCAAGGAATGGGAGTAAGTTTTGACCCGAGAAGGCCATTCCCAGATGGAAGTGCCCATTTAGATATGTCCTGCTCATCTAGGATGGTGTGCTGGCCAGCTGGAACAGGCTCTTTAAATGTTGGAACCTCCAAAACCACTTCTCTTGAAGAAAGGGATTCTTTGGGTATGTACACCAGCACCACTGCTGCAATCAAATCTCCTTTAATGATGTATCTAAACAGGCATCCAGGGCTCAATCCATCCTATACATTTGATTTAGCTAACGCTTTTTCTCTATGACTTTGTGTGCTTAAAGGAAAAGGTTGATGAAAAAAAAAATCCATAATACTTCAAGAAACTCACAGCCCTTAAAATTAGATTTGCCTGAATAGGCAGCAGTCAGAAAAAACCTCCCTTGCCTCCTCTTTTGTCCTTGCATGGCCTCTTCCATCTCTTCTGCTCTTTTCGTCTGGGCCCTTCCTGAAGCTTTTCTGAATCATGTGTTATTGCATTTGACATTTTTGGTCTTGGGCTGCGTCACTGATCACACAGAGAGGAATTCAACAGCCTGGCTTCCAGGCTAGGCTGCAGTTACCTGAGGTGACTGCTGTACCCTGAACCAAGCACTTCTCTATTTTTTCCTGTGTTTGAACTACAATCCCAAACGAGAACCTTGAATACATCATTTATCATCGTACAACCAGCAACACGCTTCAGCATCTCATCTGAATTTGTATTTTGGCCCTGTAGTTCACTTCTAGGTCCTTTCAAGAGGTCCTTGCATATTTCTGTGGTGTGCAGGAGTGTTTGAAAATTTATGGGTTTTCAGTGACATTTTCAAAAAATTATTGCTAAAAATTAGGTGCTGGCATTTCTACTGCAATAAAAACTTGGGAGAGTTTTTCTTGCACATGGAATGATTTCTTTCTCTTTCTCTTTTGAAACCCTGATTTACAGTTAAACTGGGGATCACATCAGAAGTTGGTTAAACAGAAGCAAGTCTCATTTAGATTTTTTTTTCCTTATTTCTAGCTCTATTACAGCCACTATTGTCTTTATAAACAACCTGGGTACAGACAACTTTAATATTCTGACATCTTGGTGTATATCTCAAGCAGCAAGGAGAATGCCATTTGTGGTTTTGGTTTTAATATTTATTTGGGGGTATATCGATTAAAAAATATATGGTTAAAGTCTGTAGAGATTTCCTGTGGTTTGACATTGTAATGTCACCCTAGATTTCCTGAGAAATCCATAGTCTTTATTTAGTGGCTTGATGTTATTTATCCTGCAAAGAATTTAGTACAGAGTGGTCTAAGAGGGAAGACAGTTGTCATTCTGTTTGGCTTCAAGTTTGCTGTGTTACAGTCTAGGAATTGTATATTTTCTATCATTTTCTTGAGAGTCTTTTGAACTCAGTATGGATATTTTCTTCTAACATAAAATCTTTTAACTGAGCCTTCAAAGAATGCATCAGTTTAATGCTATTCTTCAACATATAATGATTGTTGCAATGAACATCAACATTAGAAAAATTGCTGCACTTATTTCAACATGCTAACAGTTGGGATTTTGCTAACTGCCAGAATTAGACCTTTGTTGGTGTTGTGCATCTACAGGTGCAAAGGATTCACAAAGAAGGGGGAATTGTCAGACCAGTGAATCAATCTGAGTCATGCAGGAGAACAATCTTTCAGTGTCACCGACAAATTCAGCTGCTCACTCCATGAAGCTGAAATCCATGACATGGTTCATTTTTCAGCTGTTGAGCACATTCACATAATGTAGCTCATTCACTGTGTGTTGCCTACTTCACGTATGAATGTGCATTCACTTGAAAAGCCCATGAATACCCTTAGGTTTACAACACAGATATTGTAGTGTGGTACATTCAGCTTATCTGCATAGCTCTAGGACTCGTGTGGCAGCATGAATTAATCAGAAATAGAATGATTTCCAACTTAAAAAGATACCAAAATGCTATTAAGAAGATTTAGTCAGTTTTAGTCACACACAAAGAAAAAAAAAGAAATCAGAATTATCGTATGGGATCTCAGTGGCAAATTTCCTCCAAACCAAAGCTGGAAAAAAACCTTCTTTTTCCCCATTTAGAAAATAAAGAAAAATAAATCTAAGACACTGTAAATAAATGTATTACTATATTAGCGATGTTCTTGTAGCAGCAATTGTCTGAGGATATGGGTAAGGCAAGGCTGGCAGGTAGAATGAATAGTTATTAAGTATTACTTATTAAGTATACACTGGTACAAAGTATGACATCTACCTACAAAAGGTTACCTTGATATTCTTTTCTGCTTCTCTTCATCACTAACTTTAACATATAGTTATCTCCAAAGTGAAAAGGTGCATGTCATCTGAAAGGAAATCTTGCCATTTCCTGGTTAAAATGCAAGAACACTGTAATACTACTCCTGTTTTGCAACTAGATAGGCCTACTGTATTTCCTCAGATCTGTCTTCATGCCAAAATAATCCTTAATCAACATATTAAGTGCTGTGAGGGCAGAGTTAGCATTTGGCTGTCTTCACAGTTGGTAGAGAGAAGAAGCCCTTGCATTTTCAGTCACTGAATCCTCTGCATTTACGGCAGTGGTCCAGAACAGATTGGTTTCAGGTACGGAGAAATCCCTCTGGTCTGGCCTCTGGCCAGCTCAAGGCCTGTTCCACAGCCAAAAAAAAAAGAAAACCCCAAAAATGTTCCGTATGGCACTATGGATCTATAGACTTCACTATTTTATCCACATCCCACTATTTCTTCTGTAATCACAAAACCTCTCCTGACTGGCTCTTCTGCCTCCAGCCTCAAAAGAGAATGGCCAATGCAAATACACATCAACACCCCTGCCAGCAGGCTGAGAGAGACCCTGCTTTCCTTGTGAAGGGAGTAGGAGGTGCTATCACAGCTTAACACAAGAGTTCTCTTAGAGCAGATCCTCACTCTTTGGACCAGAATACATATTTGTCAAAACTTGACAGCTTTTTGATCAGTAGTATATAATTTAAGTTCTATAAACCTTGATACTGTTCGGATGTGGCCAAAAGGAACAATGCACCTGGGTAGAAATCCAAGACAAAAACAAATTGCAAAAAGAAAGGCAACAACAACAACAACTTAGTTTAAAAATGTGGAAGACAATGAAGGGGAGTTAGGTACATTTCAGGACTTCTATTTTGTAATTTCCTTATGCTGTGTGGTGGGAGGTAAACTGTCTGTGACTCTGAGCATTCCAGTGGTAAAATACACAGGGGTCTGAACAGTTGCTTCTCAGTAAGGGAGCACATAAACCTATTGCAGCACAACTGTGTGGAAGTGTCACAAACCATCCATATTCCCTGCAACATCCTGAAAGATCCTGAGGGATCTATCAATCAGTGACAGGAATAGTCACTTTAGGGCTTACAAAAAACCACCCACATGATCTGAAGAAAAAAACCATAAAAGTTCATTTTACTTGTTAATGGAAAAGTATTTTGTGAATTCTAATATTTGGGTACTTACTCCCTGTCTGAACAGAGGTATAGGAGCTTCTGAACAGAGGTGTAAACATGGGAAAATACATGGCTTATCTGAGAAAAGAAGAGGCACACCAAGAATCCTGCCTAGGGCAATCTGTGACCAATTCTGTGGAGAAATTTGGCTCTTTGTCTGTGGGCTGGGGTATTTCTATCAGAACAACAAACACATCTGACTCAGTGCAAGGTTATAAAGATATCCAAAGTATGGAAAAACACCCTCAAGAGTTAGTGGCCTCTCCAGGAAAGTGGTGTGGACGGTCAGGAACCCAAGTTCCACAGCAGGAATTGACTGGGGGTGTTCAGGTGGTATCTGTTCAGCTGGAGGCTGAGGCAATGAGCACAAGTCAACAACACTGGTGACACCACGCATAAACTCAGAGACCACTCTGTATGGACCTTCAATGGGAAGCTCAATAAAAAACCAGGAGGTAGAGGCAGCACCATCAATTAAAGTGAGTTTCACAACAAGGACAAGGAAAGCAAAATCCAGTGCTCAGGTCAAAAAGGACACAGCACCTGGGCTAGAGCCCATGGTGCAGAAAGAATATGGGTGTACAACTGCAGGGCCAGTAGAAAGGATCTTCAGTACTTTTTCGCATCTCAGAGATGGTGTTATTGGAACAGAGAGCAACAAGTGGGGTCTTCTATGACGTATTTTCTAAGAAAATGGGAATGTAGTCTGTGCTGTGGTGGATCATCATTCTGGTCTCAGTAACTCAGGTGGATAGCTGTCATGATCTCTGGAGGATAAGGGCTTTGGAATAGACTTTAAAGGTAAGAAAAATCAAAATTATGGAGAAGAATGAAAAATACGATTAAAAACCCCACTGGTTTATTGAAGGTATATTATATGTGGTACCTTTATTTTGCAGACTCCCATAATTGAAATGAAATTACATGCAAAATTTGAAAGTAGGAATAATGTGCATCCAGACAAATGACAAGATTTTCTGCTACAAACCAGGGAGACAATGCAAAAGGACAGAAGAAGAAGAGTATCAGTTATCATCTTGATTATGATAGGTTACAGGTCTGATGAGGCTGTGAAAAGTGCAAATGCAATCCTTAAACATTAGTTTGTTTAGCAGAAATGGAGAAGTATTAATACCACTGCATTAGGCAGCAATAAGATATCATCTGTGCTATTGTGTACAGTAGGAGATACAAGTTCACAAAAAATGAACATGAGCTGAAAGAGTGAAAGGCTATTGGTATTGTGTCTAAAGAATGTATTAAGAATATATATTTTAAAAATGTAAGTGGAGCAGGTAGCACGATGTTTTTCTGTCTAAAGAAGACAAAGCTGGGGAGGATACTGTCTATGTAGTAAAGAATTGAGTCAGAGACAGTCGAAAAATAATGTTGCTGCAATAACAGCAACAAATAAAACAGCAATAAACAGCCACAATAAAGTGGCAAGGAAAAGCATGTGGCCCAAGATGATTTTGGAATTCCCTTTGACCTATGCACTGCAAGTTGTATTTACTTCGGTCTGTTGTGCCAGTGAATTGCCTATATACTGTGCCATTGTGCTGCTTCTTCTGGTTCATAAGCAATCAAATCTGTTCTTTCACACTAAAAAAAGAAAAAAATGTAGACATCACAAAACCAAGAACAGCATGTAGTTCTCTAAAATGTCAGTTCTAGGGCATATATGGACAACTGGATGTGACTGCTCTCTGCTGAAGAGCTGAACAAGTGACCCCTGTAGGTGAGATGGGGTGAGGTGACATGGGGTACCAGCCAAGAGATTCTGAGCAGACCTCAAGAGATCTTGAGTTTTGATATCGTCAGTGACCCAGCACAACAATGAACAGACCTCCTTCCTTACAAAGCTGTGGAGAACAAATTCCAGTGGCTGATGTTGCCACAAAACTTATAGGGGTGGTCTCTGCTAACTGATGAAATCCCAGGACAGTCATGGCAAGGCAGGACAAGGCAGGCAAATCCAGCTCTCTTGTGTTCTCTCATCCATGACAGATGATGATTTCTGTGTATGTGTTGTCTATAATCTGATAAGTTTAATGGTAAGAATATATTTATGTTCTCACTTTAAAGCATCAGAAGAAATATTCTTTTATCCTAGTACATCTGTTGGGCAGTCATGATCATCATCACAGATATGAGTAATATTATTCCTCTTAACATGTAAATAACTAGATATAGGAAGGACTATTTAAATGAATCAAACAGAATTGGTGGGTGTGGAGGTTTTGTGCAATCACTCTGAAAAGAGAGCTGCCTGTCTGCAGTTGTCTTTCCTCATATCAGCATTTCCCTGGAAACCCTCATGAGTATTTTGATGTATGTTTGCTTCTTTCCTCCATCCTGTAAAAGGAGATCTGTGTAAAGCAAATCCCAAAAACTTCCCAGGGGTTTTGGATTCCGGGGCTAAAGGGGGCTGAGAGATACTCAAACTCAATTGGGATCTCTGCTGCACTGACAGCTGCCAGGGAAGGAGACCCAAACTCTGTGACTTGTGGGATCACAGTTTGTTCTGCATCCAAGGCTGTTCTTGACTACTGCTCCTCTTTGGGTCGTATCCCAGGTGTGTTTGCGTCTTCCTTTCATATCTACATGCTACACACAGAACTGGTGCCTAGAGAGCAATCTCTGTGAGCTCTCCTCTAATAGGACAAGACCATGCTGCTTCCTCCTCTGGGGAGAAGGGAAGGTGTGAGCTGCAGTACAAAGGCAGACAGTAAAAACTGGTGGGGGCATTTCTGGATGTTTGTAGTGTTTGCTTATCACTAAACAGTTGAAGAAATGGAGAATTATAAGGTACGTGCAACAGGTGATCTGCAACAAAATGCAGCCTACAATGTTCCTGTTTTAGGAAACAAGCAAAGAGAAAAATATGAAAATAAGTCAGAATCACAGCAGAAGGAATAATTCCCGGTTGTTTGATAGATTGCATTTGTCAGCGCTTCCCAACACTGGCCTGATTCTGTACTTTTAGAATTGTTGGGAAAACTCCTGCTGACTTCACAAAACCCAGAGTTTGTCTGGTGCTGAGTACAGCTGAACACTCACACTCTGATAGCCCATCCCATTCTGACACACTGCAGCTTCTCAGCATATAATACTGCATTTCCCCAGGCTTACTGGGCAGCTTTTGGTGTGCCGAAAACATCTAATCTGGCAAGTAAGCAAAACACTGATTCCCTGAACATAAACTATGAGAATCAGTCAGCTGGGGGGAAGTCAAGCTGAGTGGGAGGAAAGGGCAGGAAAAAGCATCTGGAGTGTATTTAAAACTCTCAACACTTTAATGTATATAATCATGGCATGTAATACTCGAGGGACTAATCTTGTGGTGATCTTTCAGGGGAAGTTCCCTCTTCCATCACATGCCCTGTGCCTGTAAGGTCATGGAGGCTGTTGCCTTCCCAGAGTTCCCAGGTTTTATATGTCTATACTATATATACATATATATGTAGGATGATACTTCCCTGGGGAGAGCATCTAGAGATGGTGGGAAAGCTCATGTATTTTGGTGACCCCAAGAGTTATGCCAGGGGGGGAGGTTGACTCTTGACAGGGCTACTCAAGGCTCACATAGGGAGCTAAATTACAGAAAGACAAGAAAGCAGGCTCTCCTTGAAACCACCTGATAAGTTGGGAGTGAAGAGTACTCACTCACAGAAAAAGATCCAGGCAATTGTACAGGAAAGAACTTCTGTCAGAATTAAAAACACAGAAAAAGAGATAATATGTCACTTTTCTAGACAATGAACATCAGCATCTTCACAAAACCTGGACCAAACCCTACTTTTTTTCTCCACCCGTACTGCAGAATGAAGACTCTGGAACATCTCATGGCTTCTTTTTTCTTTCCTTCTGGTAATGCTCAATTTTTTTCTACAGACACTGGGTTTAAAACCTCCACACACACATCCACATACATTGGCTTTATGTTTGTGTAAATTCTTCGGTCGTTAATTAAAACCAGAGACATACTGTTATTTGATACACCATTGCACAGCTCTGTGCATTGCAACTTCTCTGTTTCCAAACTCACTGCATCGTGAGCACGTACAAAAATACGGAAGATGGATGTATGTGGGAAGTCACTAGGAAAGCTTGATTGATGTCCCTTGAGGATTTTCATATTCAAAAGTGAACAGATGAGTGCATCCTGCCGTCATGTCAGAGTCATTCAGGATGAATCTGCACCCTAAATTAAACTGCAAAGTGTTAAGACAAGAAAGCAATTTTGGGGTAAAAAGTGTTCTCACTGTATTTTAGAATCACTTCATGAGTTCTGTATACCCTGACTGCATAAATATACAGACATATGCACAAAAGAATATATACATTAAAAAGCTTGTGTATATATATTTGTGTGTATATATGTATATATGCACATATACGGTGTGAGGTTATGAGCAGCCCAGTGGCAGAGAGGGGTTATCAGACACTCTGTGAAGCCCCAGGGCTGAATGTGAAGTCCCTCAACAAGGACATGCTGTTGCATGAGTGACTGCCCAGTGTGTGCCTTTGAGACCAGCGGGTAGGAAGCCAGTTAAATAAATTATGTGGGAGCTTTCCATAGCCTTGATGGGGAGCTCCAGGGAGAAGCCCTAACAAAAAGAGCAAAATTGAAAAGTCAGCTGCTGGGGAGAAAAGCTCCCCAGTGTTTTGTATGTTTCTGTGGAAGGGTAGGGATGTTGAAACCAAGGAAATCAGGGACAAAATGTGAGCAGGCTGCCAGGTTGAGACTTTGAAAGGGCTGACCACAGTAGTCACACAGAAACTTTCAGCCAAGTGCTGGGTCTGCCATGCCCCACATGGGATGTTCCTCAGGAAGGGCCTCAGGAGCAGGAGATGCCTCCCTCACATGGTTTCCCTGTCAGCCCAGGGAAACTGGCATCCAGGACAGTTCCCGCAGCCAATAACAGCCACATCTTTTGGATCACAGTCCAAGCCCCTGTTCTCTTCCACCCACAGAAGTAATTTGATACAAATGTGTGTAAATGAAGCATCTATGGATTTGTTTTGGGGATTTGCCAACCTGCCACAGATTCAGAAGCTGGGACTGTCATTATCTCTCTCGCAGATGTCCTCTAGTGGGCCATGGCCAGTAGGGATGTGGGACAGATTGTCCCAGTAGGGTCTGCAGGATGTGGCTCCCTGTCATCCTGCCCGTATCAGTATAAATTACTGTCATATCCTCAAGACAACATGACAAATCCTTTACACTGGCTGAGTCATCCTGAAGATCTCCAAGGATTCCAGATTCATTTTCAGTCTTCAATATACAATCCATATTGTAACAGCATTGTTTTAAAAAGTGTATGGAAGAATTCCACATGTTCGTGTAATTAATGACCCATGGGAATTCAACCTCTGGGTGTGCATAACTTTTAATATCATTGTGTTTCTGCATTTAGTGAGGTGGCTGTCACACTGAAGACAATTAAACTGAAGTGTGTGTTAAGACTGGTAGTCAGCCAGTTGGGCAGATAATGTCCTGATGCTCCACACTTTCAGGGGAAATCCTGTAGTGAAAAGGGTCTGTCTGCAAAGGCCAGCACTGTCTCAAAATACTTGTGCATCCTCAGCTACTTCAATCAATCTGGCCTCATTAAAGTATATTTATATTTCCCAGGCTAATTTACCTCTCTGTACACTTCACAGTTATCTCCCATTCCAAAGACTTAATCAAAGCTGGGAAATCAGGTCTTGGAGCAAAGTGAAAGAAAATTTTGAATCTGGATTTTACAAGTGGGAAAATAAAGGCCATCTGTGTCAAAAGCCAAGATTGCTGCAGAGTGTCCCTGTCAAACCATAGGCTATAATTTCTTCTCTGCTTTTAAAAACAAAAATGAAATCCTATAAGCACATGAAACATGAGGGAGGACAGTTTAAACAGAGGATAGAGAGATGTATTTCAGAACGCAGACCTCTAGGTAAATAGTATGATATTGTTAATGCCACAATACTAAGAGAAAAGAGATGGAAAAACCAGCTTGCCAAACTTTGAGAAGGACAACCAAAGCAAATTTCTTACTAAAAAAACACAAGATACAATAGTCCTTTGGACTAAGAGATGCAATGCTTCAGCTCAGGCACGTGACCATGTGTTGAGGTGTTTGTATATGTGAAGGTACAGGTTGTGTCTTCTCCATCCATAAAACATGAGACATCTGCTTTATGTCTTGGAAAATAAGAGCAGATTCTCCTCCCCCAATGTCGCATAGCTGATAGAAGTGGCTTGGGAGATCTTTTGAATAACAAATAATGTTGATTATAAGCTTGCTGGTTCTAGCATGTGTTAAACACAGGCAAAGACAAGCTCTGTGAATTCCTGTATGATTTTGCTTGCTTAGCTTCTGCACTCTCTCCATTGTGTATGATTGTACTACAATAAAAAGCAAGCTCCTGTGGCATATAATAAATGCAGAAAGATGACATCCACTAACAGTCCCCACTCAGACAATGAGATGAAGAAAGAATTGAACCCTGTTTGCAAAAAGAAAGGCACTATTAATAGAAACAGGGTGTATATCAGGACTTGTTTACATGATCACTGGTAATTTGTGGGGCTCTTGAGTGTGGCAAGCTCCTGCTGGGGCCAAGAATGCAGCATTCCCAAACCAGTGCACAGTGGTGTCCTACCTTCAAAAACAAGCCATGGATTAAAGTCAGTTCTGAATTCCTACAAAGTCTAAATCTCCAATCAACTCTCCTCTTCCAGTCGAGTCTGGGGCTTTGTGCTCCTCATACAGACTCCATGGAGACTGTCCTACTTCCTTTTCTGTTCCTGTGGTAGGCATTCATCCGTGCAGCTCCTTGGCCTTGAGTGTACAGCCAGTAAAACACTCGTACACTTACCCTGTTTACAAGCTTTTTTTTTTTTTTTTTGCCATTTCATCCTGTTTAACCTTTGCAGCTGCCAGGCATTCCTGGTTTTTGGCTACTCACCTACTTTCCAGGATTACTGCCCAAAGTGCTATACCTCATAATGCTGTGGCATCATGTCCTGAAGGAAGACTGGTGCAAGCCTGTTTCCCATTTGACTAATCCTGTTGTTCAAGCAGGAAGGATGATTCCCTTCTGCCATCCCTAAAGTCTCTTCTCTGGTGACAAACCTAGAGCTTTATAGTATTTGTTACAATGATGAATTTTCAAGCAGAGACCATCAAGTAATGCAAATCAATATGGCTTTGCTGGCTTCAGACAAGCAATACTGATTTACTTCAACCAATGATGCATCTTTGTCTGTCTGCCACAACAGAACACTTCTCTCAGAAGCAAATTAAATATAGTAAGAATTCAGATGGTTGAGTGGCTCCTTGGATTCCACCTTTTATTTCTCTTCCTATTATTTTTGTCATTATCCTTGCGTTCCCCATAAGGTTTTCTGCGTGACAATGCAGTTATGATTTAGACTTGGTGGAAAACTTTTTTAGCTTTGACACATACCACATACCATATATTTGACTTCTGGACTTCTATTAGTCAGGCAGAAAAATCAGCTTTGGAGCCAGTGTTTTCCAACTGCCTATCTCTGAGGAGTCTGGAGATAAGACTTCCTCTCCAGTTCCACCCACTGGGAAGTCATTAGCACAGCTCCCTTGCAGACATGAAGTCCCTATAACATGCTGTTCCCAGGCATGCTCTCTCTCCCTGGCTTGCCTTAGTATCACGGAAATGTGATTTTTTTTTTCCATTAGTACTTCATTCTCAAGCAAGGTTACAGTTTGCTGCCGTATGCTAGAATAACACATCCTAGTCCTGAGCATAATTGGATCCACATCAAGCCTGTGATTTTTTTAAGGCTTTCTCAACATTTTACACTATACAGTGCCATCACTTCTCCCATCTGGTGACACAACTCTGAGAAATATCAAAGAGCTGAGAGACCTATTTGTCCTTAAGCTGCTGTTTCCTTTTTTGAACACTGGCAAAAAAAGTCCGGTCAAGTGCCAGAGCTAGTCTATTGTTAATTTTCAATTCAATTAAGCACATAAGAAAAAGGACTTGTGCTTGGCAGTTGTTGCCTGAAGGTCCTGGTTAAAATGACTACCCACGGGAGCCATTCAGGTAAACAAAGGACGGAAATTTGGCCATCTAAAACTACCCTTGTTTGCCCTCCTCCTCTCTGTCTGGTCTTTATTCCCCCAGCTGTCCCCTGGCTCCTTCTGGTAGACATGTTCCCACATTTCCCATCCCTGATGAGGGTTTCAGCAGCACCTGCCAGGAAAGTCATCCTCACCCTCTCTGATCTCCTCACTGTAGGGGCCAGCTCAGTCTGAATATTTCACCTTGGGTTAAGTATTCAAAAAGGAGCTGGACAGAAAGACTCCTCAAGCCTTAATAAGAGCCTGAGTTGTGTTTGCAGCCAGGGTGCAGGTAGTGACCCACTCCCTGACCCCAAGGGAGCAGTGAGGGGGAAGATTTTGTGGAGGGGGGTGGGGGGGTGCCAGGTCTCTGTAGACCGGCTTATATTTAGAGCCCATCCAAATTTCAGTGCTGAAATACATTATTCACATATACCTACTGCTCTAAACAGACTAGTAATTAATTGACATTAGATAGGCAATGATGATCCACAGAAAGCTTTGCAGACATATTTGTCCTAAAAAAAAAATGAAGAGTTTTTCCTCATCTTATTAAAGTTCTCCAGCCTTTAGAAGCAGTTGCAAAGAGACTGTTTTCAGGAATGGTGAAGGTCAAGAAAGACCACAAGGCACTGGAGGAGTGATTCCCACAGGCAGCCCATACATCTCCTGAAGCATCTGAAACACATAACTGTCAGCTCAAACCTGTATCTACAGTTTAAGGGTTCCTGCTGCACAGCTTATGCTTACTCTTCTCTGCAGTCTCCCAGTCTCATCTCTGCAGCAGGACAGGAATCACTGTGTCCTCTGGACAAACCCCACTTTTGTGGGAGTTCTGCAGGAATCTCACATCACCATGTGGGAATCCAAGAGGAAAATTTTACTTTGGTAACAATTAAACAGCAAAGAAAGAAAAAAAACCAAAACAAGCAAACAAACACACCCACAAAAACCCAAGAGATCAAGAACAGGAAGGACAAAGAGACTTTTACAGAGAATAAACAATTAGGATACCTCTTGCTTTAGATGAAGGGGTATATTTGGAGGCCTCTTGTCTCTTCCCTCTGCTGCCAAATGCAAGGCTCACTCATCTACTTTTGTTTCAAACAAGTCCTCCCTATCTGGCATGCAGCTGTGGTAGTACAGACAATGAATTTACATGAGGAGAGCTCCTAGCAGCAGCTTCCACGCTTCTCTGGCAGATTTGTACAAACTGGATGACATTACCAGCAGCCAGCAGCCACATCCTGCTCCAATAACCACTGTTATTTATTATTGAACTAAAGGGGACCCACTCAGCAGGGGCTGGGGGACTGAGCACTGCTGGCTGGTGTGTGAAGTCAAATGTGCAGGTTTTACCCAGATCTGGACAGTGACAGTGATAAACTTAAGGCAGAAAAAGACACAAAAAAGAGTTCCACCTTCACTGAAGAAAGCCGGAATTTGGGAAAGCCATCTCAAAAGCACAGTGACTCTCATCATCCATCTTACACTTGAACTAACCCTACAGTTCGCTTATGCTCTACAAGCTTTTCCATATTATTCTCTATTTCCTTGCAGAGAAACCACCATGCCTATGCCTGAAGGAGGAGTTCAGGCAATGGAGATGGCTGGGAGAAAGGTTTCTCTCATGAGGAAATGGCCTCAAGTTGTGCCAGAGCAGGTTTATATAAGATACTAGGGAAAACCTTTTCATAGAAAGGGCTATAAAGCATTGGAACAGATTGCCCATGGAAGTGGTGGAGTCATCATCCCTGGAAGTGTTCAAAAAACACAAGTATGTTGGCTATGGCATTTGAAGCCGTGGTTTAATGGTGAACATGGTGATGGTGTGAGGCTAATGGTTGGACATGATGATCTTAAATGTATTTTCCAACTTTAATAGTACTATGATTGTCTGGAAGCCACTAAGGCAGGACAGTCCCCATGCCAGTTGGTGTCTGGTGTGAATTTCCTGGAGCAGCCTCTTTCTAGCTGTATGTTATTCACAAAGTTCTTTTTGCAAGGGAAGGTTTTGAAAATGTGCAGCAGTACCCTTATTTCCAGTCCGTACCTTCCCTTAGAAATATCATAATCCCTTCCACACTCTCACCCTTGGCTCAACTAGGCCCTGTGATAAGATATTTTTAACTCCATCCCTATGAAATCTCAAGACTATTGTCCGAAGATTTAGCTCACATCTGTTTTTCTGTGCAGTGGATATTGATGTGTCTGACAGGCAGTGGTTTCATCACACAAGCAAGCTCTCTATAAATATTATTTTCAACAGTGGCAGGAGAGAGCATTCAGAGGGGAAGATGTTAGCCAACTGAGAAGCTGTGACATGTGGCTCTAAATCTTGTTTTGAATTTCAGTTTTCTGTGAATATTGGGAGGGCAGACTTCAATTCTGAGGCAGGAAAGTAAGTTGAAAATGTAAACTGGCAAAGAAGGCTTGAACAACTCTCATGAAGCACAGGGCTCCTCAGATCATGTTTTCAGCTGGGACTCCACTCTGCTTTCACATTCATGCCCCATAGAGCCATATTCCAACAAACTTACTCTTATCTGATAGAAGCCTTCCCTTCTGAAGTATCTTCTTTTTTTGCCTATCAGCAATATTGCCTAATTATCTCCTGCTCTTTTTCCAAGAACAAGTCCAAGTGACAGCATATATATATATATGTGCAGCCTGAAATGTTCATTTGGACAGAGAAAGAAAACCTGCAAAGGGGAGGAGGTTCTGAGGTAGTGCTGTTTTTGTAGAGGAGGTAGTTCAGACGGCCATAAATACCCATAGTTACAGCCAATTATTTGTATCTCTTCTTAAAGCAATGCATTTTTGTACCTTTCTTTTCTACATTTTTTTCCCAAAACTGAGTTTTCTAGCTTCCATATGAGTATGTCAAGTGTAATAGTTCCACAAAAGTCAAGAAATGACAGGTACAGATTCTCTCCTATCAGCCAAATCTGTCAGAAGATATTGGATTGTTTTCACATGAATTGTTCTTGACACTTTTGTCTTCATTGTAACTTCCAGGTGCCCAACAACAGCTTTAGTAATTCTTCCAGTCAATTTTAAGAATTGAGGCTAAGCTGACTGGTTCCATCTATTTCTTTCAGAAATTAAGCACAAAGTTTTCCCATTCCTGACTTTCTAGGGCCTCAGTCTTTTTCCGTAAGCTCTTAACTATGCCACCAACAACTCCTGAACTGCTGGTGGTCTCTAAAAACATTATGATTAATTTTATCAGATATCAGGAACTTGGAACTATCTATATTATGTGCACATTCTGTGTCCCCTTGTTGTTGTCCCTCCTGTCTTCACAAAGGGCAAAAGCAGAACCCAGGAAACTACAGGCCAATGGACCTCATCTCAGTCCCTGGGAAGGTGATGGAACAAGTCATGCTGGAAATCATTTCTAGGCACATGAAGGACAAGGAGGAAATTAGCAGTAGTTAGCATGAATTCATAAAGGCAGGTCACATTTGGCAATAAGGCAACCATCTATGATGAAACGACCATCTTGTAGGTGAGGGGAGAACAGTGAATATTTTCTTCCTTGACTTCAGTAAGGCGCTTGGAACGGTCTCTGATAACCTCCTCAGAGACAAGCTGTTGAAGCATGAGCTGGCCAATCAACTCAAGGTGGCCCTGCTTGAGCAGTGGCATTGGACCAGATGACCTCAGCCTTGCTGTGATTATGTTAATACACTTTTGTATTAATTCAGAGCAAAGAACTCAAGATTTAGCAATAAGCACCTTGGACTTGGACTCCTGACAAACAGCACACTTCACAGGACCCTCAGATGGGTCAAAAGATCCTCAAAGTGAGGACGGCCAACCATTTTCACCATTCCTAATCTCCTCAGAGTGCTCATAGTGCTTGATTGCAGGGGAACAGAACAACCTGCATTGGATGTAGTGGAGCCCATCAGGCAGGTGGCTTTTGTGAGCCAGAGATTTCACCTCTACTGCTGATGGAGCTGCAACCCCCAGAAATTGTTCTCTCTCTTTGTCCTTGGATACATCCACTGACAAAATCTGATGAACCTGAAAATTTCTCAGCCTAATCTACAGCCATAGGGGTGCATCCAGTGTCTTTACTCCTGCACTTTCCCACAAATTCCATGAGCTCAGGAAGGGAAACTAGCAGTAGTTATGTGCCACTAGTTTTATAGGCCTTTTTGCTGCCCTTCCAATAGTTTTTTCCCAAAGTATTTCCTGCAAAGAGTCTGATAAACCATTTATTGCTCATCTCCCAGGAGATTCTCTTAAAATACTCCATCAGTGTTAAGCAGAGTGTCAGATTCTGTTATTACAACAGTTGTCTCATGAGTTGAAAACATTTGCATTATTTAGGAAAGAATCCAGAAATATCAACAAACAAAGCTCATACAGCATACTTTAAAAACTCATTAATTTTACAGGCAACAAGCATTCCACTGGACTTCGGAGGGCTAGAGTGTTCCTGGGACATTTTTCATGTGTGCCTCAGGACAAGAGTGGGGCATGAATCTGAGGCCAGGCATACAAATAACCACAACCTAATTCAGTTCCGAAAACCCTAGAAATTTAATGTTTAAACACAGAAATGCAGGAAGACAATGATAGTCCCGTCCCATGCAGTGTGTGTCTTTTGGCTTCAGGGACACCCAGCAGGTGGAAGTGGTGGGTACAACTGCAGGCTGTTGAGATGCACAGCCTCATGCTCTCAATTACTCTCATTTGCAGCTGCACACAGTAACAACGTGGTAATGTCCAGCTGTATGCAAAAATGGACCGTGATGTAAATACACACAGAAGAGTTTAACACAGACATCTCATTTTAAATGATGCCTGCTTGGCAATGCAGTCATCTTTGAATGAAGGCAAGGAGAGGATCCACTGACTGGAAGCAGTGCTCAAATCCCCAGCACCAGCCTGTCTCCTTCATTTGTTTTATTTCAGTAGCCAGGGGTATAGCCAGGAGCTTCAACAGACAGGAGATCACCAAGTCTTCACTGAGACATCTCTTGAAAAGCAATTCTCCAAAAATATGAGGGTGAGCAACATTAAGTGGAGCAGCAGATTCTTGTAAAATTGCAGTCAGCTCCTACCCCTCTAGAAACATTCAAAACTTGCAAGTGCCCTAGTCAGAATTTTACTGCAAGAGCTTTTCTCTCTTTCTTCTCCTTTCCTGCCTAAATATCCTCAGGCTCTTGAGTGACTGAAACCCACTAAGAAAGACAGATGGCCTTTTGATAATATCTAATGGAATGTGTAATCTGGAATTCCCTCCCATGCTGAACTCTGTGACCCAGAATGAATATGTGCAAATTTCAGAATTCTAGTTGAATAATTAAAAGGAAATATAATACAGTAATTGAGCTGTTCCACTGCAAACTTACATAGAAAGCAACTAGTATTGGAGTAAAATTGAGGATTTTACATGGGCAATGAGTTCAGTACAGAATCATGCATAGAATACATGAAAAATATATTCTAATTTAAAAGACAAAACTACATGTAAGGTAGTCTCCTTTCCAAAATAGTTAACTAATTGCATAGATTAGCAGGGTCATTGCGATACTCAAATGCATTATGGTCTATTCTTTCAAATGCAATTAGGAGCATTCAATTTAAGAACCAGTGCAAATGGGCTCATTTTACTCCATTATTTCAATCTAGCTAAGAGTAAATCAGTGAATAAATCAGCATTTCACCATTATCTGATTGTTGTGGGATTAACAGGAAGCTGATATTACCAGGCAGTTCTTTATAGACTGGCACTCCACTGTAATAAGCCATGTTCTGATTAAGCTCCTGGAGTGCTTCTGCAATATTTCATATTTCTGCATGTTATTATGTGCTCTAAAAAGTGACAGTGAGCGAAAGGCTTATTGTATATTGCCCAGATAATGTCTGTAATGCTTTGGCTGTTCTGCAGAGTGTATTTGTTGTTTTCTTCAAGCTCCTCTTCACGGTGTTTCTCCTTTGCATGACAAATCAGGCTTACTGGCTGTGTTTGCAAGCCCTACAAGCCTTTCAGTCCTCAAAATATGACTAGGAGGAATTAATGACAACAAAAGCTTATAGCCCCAAACACTGACTTTCTGAGCCAGAAAAATGGTTGCTCTTTCTGTTAGGACTAAAAACGGTTTTCCCCTTAGGTAGATCAGCTCATGGAGGAAGACACAGAACAATTACCCAGTGTGTTCCACAGGTGTAAGCATCTGACAGTGTGCTGTAGGCAGGCTCCAACCTGTCACATACAATACTGCAAGGATTCAAGTACAGTCACCAGAACTTTCATGGAGGTCTTAATATCTACTTAGTAATGTCAAAGTGTTTGTCACTTCAGCCAAGAGGCCTCTTGCACAGGCGTCAATGAAGTCAACAAGAATTAGAGGGGCAGAGACCATTATTTGGGTTTCTACAGCATGTTTTGCCCCAACTTCCTCACAAGAGTTACTGCCCCTTTATAAGGTGTTTTCCTCAAAATAATACCAGGTTATGTAAAAAGGCAAAGAGAAATCTCTGGTGAAACGACAAGATTAGCTGCCTAAAATTATTTCAGTCCACAGCTGATGGACAACAAGACACAATGAAAAGGTTACTAACTGGTTAACAGCTGCCTCAAGTTCCAGTCAGAGATGATATTTACCCCATAAACAGACCATGAGAAAGGTGGAACTTTTTTACAAGATTATTCTGTGTCTGCAATATTAGCAAGGTAAAGGACAATTGGACTTAAGTTTTCTGGATGGAGCAATATCAGGCTGGTGCAGTAAATGTAAACCCCTCCAACATGATGTCAAAACCACCAGTAAATAAAGGTCCCTTCATATGTGCATCTCAGAACAAAAACTTTTGTCGCCTAATGTCCCTGAGAACCATGTCAGTGAAAACAATCACCCCTGCAACCCAGGCTGAATGTGAATTCACATACACAAGAACAGCACTATCTCCATGCCAAAGCAGCGTTTCACAAAATAGTCTTCCCATCTTCAACCCCTCCATCTTTACCGATAAGGAGTATCTTCAAAACCATATAAAAAATCAGCTCCAGAAACTACCATTTCTGACTGACTATTTAAAGTCATAAATTCAAGTAGAATACTGTTTTTGCTACACATCAGACTCTGGATAATCCTTCCACAGAAGTTTACTGACAGGATTATTTCTAATTAACACTGAAGTATTGTTAGATGCAGATGGCATCACACCCTGGCTGCTGATCTGAACAGAGAGATCAGCCACCTGAACTGCATTTTCTGTAGACCTGGATTCTGGAGTGAGCAACTGGGCTGGGACCAGGATGTCTGTGGACTGATAAGGAAAGCTGAATTATAGATCTCTTTCAGGCTCAGGAGTGAGACAGGTATGGAGTAGATGAGCTCTTTCTGATGGTGGGCAGATACAGACACAGAGGCAAGCTTAGGAGGCCTTGGGAACTTCAGAAGAAAAAAAACCCCAAAGTTCTCATGGGGTTTAGGTGTATTTTTGGGTGTATCTCCAAGGCTTACTGATGTCCAGCTCCAACAGTGAGGGCTAAGTCACATGCACACCCAAGGCATGGGGACAGCTATGGGGCTGTGTCCAGAACTGCCCAGCCTGGCAGATACACTATCTGAAAGCTCATCACAACAGTACCACCAAAGCCCTGACAAACAATGTAGACAGATCCTAGAGGAAGATGTTATCCACATCGGGTGGTCCAAGCTTCAGACAATGTCTGAAAATCCTTCACCTCTGTCTTCTTCAACAATGTGACTGTTTCATGTATTTCTTTTCCTCCTGCATTACACTGTATTGTATCACTTCAGGATACAAAGGACACTGAATTCTCAGCTCTTTATTCAAATTTCTATGTTGTATAATGGGGAGAAAATGGAGAGGGCTCTTTCAACAACATAACAAAGTATTCTAAAAGTGGATACTTTCAGGAAGTATCTTGAAAACTATTTTGAAGAAAGGTTTGCAAATTCTATTTTACTAAAACAGTTAGAATATTTGTGTTGAGAGTGGAAAGATCAATAAATAGCATAGTAATATAAAATAGGAATGAAATAATAAAAAATAATACAAAATATGGAAAAAATAGAAATAAGAATATGCTGACAGGTAAGTATTACTTTTACAGGTGGAGTAGAGTACCAGTTCTCCCAGATCATAACCTTGTTCTTGCCTTCTTGAAATGGTATAAAGAAATAAATATGAACAGCCTAGAAACAGCTACTGTCTTTAAAGATGCAGGAAGGAGAATATTAATTCAGAGATCAAACCTTAGGGGCATATGTTAACAAAAATTAGCAAAAGCAAAATGGTAATGCTGTGACTGAAACATACTGGGGAGATTTGTTGGAGCCAAACTGACCAAGTACACCGCCTTGCCTGCTCTGTTCTGCATAATTAACTATCTTATTAACTAGACAATTGATTCACTGCTTGATTGATTGATTGTTGCATTCATTCTCTCTTTCTGCTTTTTGTTTTGCTGCCAACTTTATCAGTTTAATTGCACAACTTTCTCCCCAAGTGATTAATTCCCTAATCAACTCTCTCATTCACTGCTGAGCCTGTTTCTCGCCCAGTTCACTGCTCAGCTGAATCCCAAGCCTTCACCTGCCTGATCTTCTTGGCATTTGTGACAAGTTGTGGGGCCCCTCGGGGTTCAGATGACGGGTTCTGTTTGATGCTTTGGGCATTGGGAGGTTTGATATTTTTCCTACATGTGCCCGAAGAAAAACTGCCTCGTACATCGACAGTGATCGGTTTTTGGTGTTCTGATAGGGAACCAGAGCTATGAAAAGTCAATGTAAAGGGTCTGTAAAAAGCCAGTGTTTCTTTGTTTACATGTATGCCTCTTTTAGACAGCACACTTGTTTACATGACAACTGACTGCTATCATACTGCCCGAGGTAAAACTGATTTTCAAATCTCAATTACAGAAGACAGGCAAATCTGCTTATTGCAGATCTCAGGGACGATTTATGACTTTGACCTCCTGACTAGTCTGGGCAGCTGACCAGCTGAAAAGGGCACTTTTCACTTAAAAGTTAAATCAGATTCCTTAGGACCTCGTCCCTTTCAAGTATTGGCGAAAGGATGCACCACTGCTCTGTGCAGTTAGACCATCCTTTTTGGAAGATTTTTTTCCTGTCTCTAGCCAGCATTTCCTCTGGAGCTGTTATTACTATTTCCTGTTCATGCTTTGCTGTGCACCTCACAGAGAAGGTGGGTTCCATCTTCTCCATAGTTCCCCTTCCAGCAGCAGATTGCAGCAGTTAGATCCCACTCCTACGTGCCACAGGTTCCAGCAATATGACAATTTGACAGCAAAATGAGAAACTGCCAACTGCTGAGGGCAGTGAAAGGAAAACATGGCTGGACAGCACCAACCTGGGGCTAAACTAGTAAAACAATCCAAGCTACTGACAGATATCACACATGGGGAAAGGAATGTGTTCCCTCCCAAGAGAGGGAACTCTTCTTGCATGAAGAATATCAAAAGACAGTGGACATAGAGAAGGTTCCCAGACTTACCGATAAAGGTTACTGATAAAAACCAGAAGTACTAAAATCACCAAACCCCAGGATGGTGGGAAAAGAATAAACAAGAGTGGCTTGTTTATTTTGGAGAGGGAGAGGGGGAAAGGTAAACCAAATGCTATGACTGGGAAGCTCATAGGCATCCAGAAAGCAGCCTTGCCCAGAGGATGACAACTGCCCTGTTTCTCTGTCCATATCACATCCACAGCTTGCCTCTGTGTTTGGGGAGGCCTGGAAGGTTTCTTTGAATTTCTTTGAATTTCAACAAGAAATTCAAAGAGGAAACCCCAGAGGGAAAGGAGGGTCGACTAAGCCTATCCAACATACTTCTCTCAAAGTGCAGGACTTTTTCCTTTCCCCTTTACTGTTTGTTATCACCAATACTGAATCCTTTCAGCTGCCCCTATTCCATTCCACCATATCTTCAGTCCTTCAATTTTACTTGATTTTCTGCCTATCGCTCCATATTTCTCCTCCTCTTTCCAGGTAAATGCAATGACAGCACAAGCTATAACATGCGACCCTTTTCCATCCTCTTGTTTACTGTAGTTAATACTCCCTGTTAGCTTCCTTTCTTAAGAAAGTGAATTTTAGACGGTCACATCACATGTCTGCTAATTTTGCCTGACACTTCTTGAACCAATTTGGCTTTTCAACTGAATGTATAGCAGCTGAGGACACCCGAGTTCCTACAGGTTCTGGGAATGTTCATGGCCAGGCAAAAGAGGGACCCAACTTAGTGTTCCCAGTGGCAAAAAAGCAGACCAAATTCACAAATTATTTGTCACCTGGCAGCAGCTGGAAGCCCAAGCCAGCTTCCAGGAACACTGCTCCTGGCTGGTAGCAGTGTTTGCTCGTGCTTACCAAGCAGAAGCACCATAGGAGACATGAGGGCAGCTGGAATACTGCAGAGGGATAGCTTAAACAAGACTGGACACATATCGGTAAGAAATTCTGCTCAGGATGATACATGCCTTTTAAATCCATGAGAAACTGCCCAAAATAAAAATCACATGAAAGATTTCCACTCAGGGTTTGACAAACAACCAGCTGGAACCATTTACTGAAAATCAGACTTGTGATTAAAATAAAACTTCAAATTCATAATAGGGATTTTTTTATTTAATTAGAAATTAAATGTAAAATAATTTAAAACAGCACTATTGCTAATTACCTTTTTTGTCTTAGTATGAGAAAATAGCTACAGGCAATAGCACGTTTTGTAAAATATGCATCCCTTTACCTGGAGAACTTGGTCTTTGAGTTTAGTGAAACTGCATTTGGAATTAAAGTTAAACATGTGAATTTATTTACAGAACAGAGACTGATTTTGGAACAACTTTTAGTGGCAAAAACTTAACAAGAATACTGTTTCATTGTAAAGTGCCAGGAAACAAAACCTGTTTACACTGATTTCAATGTACTTAATGAATGCAGATCATTTTATTTCAAAAAGACAGCCAAGATCCAAACCAAGCTGCTGTCCTACATTCATAACTAAGCATCCTAAGGAAGGAGTTTCAAGGGTATCTCAGTGATTTCGGTGTTCAAGCCCCACAGACCCCACCACAGATACTAGCAGAGCCCCAGCAGTGTTTGCCTTAATTCCTCAGCTTTCTGAAGTGAACGAGATGCAGCACAATTACAACTCACCCTTTTTGCAAGCACTTGCCTTCCGGCATTTTGCACAAATACATGGCTTTCTCAGGGCAAGAACGACAGTGAAACCCTGACAGGGACCCATGCTCTCTCTTTCCACAGCACAAGTAAAGTTTGCAAATGGGAGATTTCTGAGAGAAGAGTTACTTCTCTGAGAAATGTGATATTTTAGGAGATGTTAGGAAATAAACTGCAAAGGCAGCCACAGGTCTGACACATTTGAAATTTAAGATAATATGGTGTGAACGTTTATAAACATTTAAGTTTACCACTGGCTTAATCAGCAAATCAAATTGAAGCCTTTTACATATCTTACCTTACTGTCTGTTTCACTAAATTCACACCTTAACCTTCCAGGTTCTTCTGGGTTCCCTGCCACCATGTCCTTGCCTACCCTCAGCAAAACACTTCACACAATCTCCCCCAGCCTCTCTCTGAGCATGCTGCTTCATAATTCAGTTAAATAAATCTTTTGGAAATAAAATATAGAAGACCGCATATCTGCCACAGCATCTGTGTGGTCTCTGTGACACTTGCTCTTCACCACCACCTCCTCTGCTCTCCAGGTACACACAGATTTGCCTCCGTGTTTGTGTTGTGTCCAAAAACATTAACATAAATTTAATTTTTACAAATTGCAAGACTAATGAAGTTCAGCATAGAAATCAGTCAGCAAACACCATGAAACCCATGATCAAAGCCTGAGAAACAACCCAACCAATCTTATTTTCTGCACAGTAATGACTGAGCCTCAGTCTTCCTTTTAGTAGTCTGCACTGTTATATGAGGAGCATTTTCAGACCTCAGAAAAGGAACTAAGGTCCAGCCACCTCTGCATGATTTTCTCCCAGTGAGGATTTGCCAAAATTCCCCCTGTGCAGGAGAAGCACATCCGCCCACAAACCTGGCCCAGGAGGACCTTCCCAGCCTAGCAGGTCCCAGCCCTCCTGCTTCCATGGTCCTCAGCCAGGTCAGTATACAGAAAATAAAAGTGGCTCCCAGGTTTTGGTTGTTAGTAGCAAAAGAAGCAAGCAGCCAGTCATTTTTAAGATCTTTCTCTCTTGCTTATCAATGCCTTTTGTGAAAACAGGTCAGCCACTGGACAAGATGTTTACAAGTAACCCTTGCTTAGTCTGTGCAACTTCTGTGGAAAAACTGAGCAAACACAGATGTAACTAATCCTTTGTCTTCTATGGGATTTGCTGATTACTGGAACAAGTGGGAGGGGGTGTGGGGAAGAAAATGTAATTGCAGGCCAAACAGTTTTATTTGGTATATGTTGTTTTCCAAACAGAAAAGGTATTGTTTCTCTAAAATTAAGGACAGATTGAATGTTGTGTGAGATCTAAACCAGGATGCATGTTTGATCAGCTGAAGTTAAGGAAAAAGAGCAATGGGCCTTCTATGATTAAGGTGTACCAGGTTTTTTCTTTTTTTCTTTCTTTTTTTTTAATTTTCCAGCTCTCCACAAAGCACTTGAGTGTTCAAAACGAGATGTTTTCATAAGCAAGCTTTTGTGTACAGCAGAGCTTCAGCTGTATTTCAGAAATTAAGAGTCATCCATCTGAGATTCACTTTA
Source organism: Chaetops frenatus (assembly GCA_013400775.1). NCBI lineage: Eukaryota > Metazoa > Chordata > Aves > Passeriformes > Picathartidae > Chaetops > Chaetops frenatus. The sequence continues at coordinate 391,492 of VZTR01008429.1, read as the reverse complement.
ATGACTAATTTCCCTACCATAGAGTTTAAAGTACAAAGAACAGCCACTGACTGGCAGAGCCAAGCTTTCAGTTGCCATGCAACACCCCTGTCGCAGGTTTCCCTTCATCTTCTAGTGCTTTTACTCCGGCTCTCTTCTCCATGGATGAAAGTTACGCAATGCTTTCTAGATACTTAACAGCAGATGTATTAAATTTCTAATCTGATATAAACCAGACTGCAATTTTCCACTGAAAAAGTCACATCAATGAATTTAATAATGTTTTAAACTATAGTCTTTGATAGCAGAGTATCTAGTTTTCAAATTTACATTATGCGGATTTTCCTACCATGTGAATCAGTGACAACTCCTTTTTGTCTGTGTCTTCTTTTAAGTGTCTGTGGGATTTGGACAATATTTTGTGAGGAGAAAGTACTCATCCAAAACTCTGCAAAGCCACCTGTCCACATGCTACATGGTGGCAAACACGAAGCACTTGGGGAGGCAAAGATGGATGCTGTGGCTCCTGTGATGATAACAAGCTGCTAGTCACCTCATCCCCTTCGTGCTGACCAGACTGGAGACACAGGCTGAAACCTCTCCTTCTATGTTTCCACTGTAATCAGGGTCAAGGGGTTTTGCTATCAACTTCAATCAGATTTGAAGCAAAGAAGTAGACATAAATGGCTCGCTGTTTTCCAATGAGATTCTGAGTCAGAGTTGTCTATGCCTGCTCAGAGAATATCTTCGTATTTTGCAAAAGAGCAATTTAGTATTATCAGTGGACTGTAACCAAAATTTAGAGCAATCTAGATATACTAATGGAACTATGCATGCATGCAGGGCTCCAGAGTAGCTCTGAATTGGCATAGGAAACCATTTCTAAGCACAACAGGCACCAGCCATCCAGAAAACAGTGCTGTCACATACATAAAGATGATTTTTCTTTCTCTTTCCTACATGGATGAATGCACAAGTTCTCTTGTGGTGTTTCTGAAATCTGTTTTGAAAATATAAGAGCCTAATTCTATAAATTAGTGGAACAGTTTAAATTTCACATAGGCTAAAACTGGTTGTAAATTTTGTCTTTTTGCCATGATGATGAATATTTATGACTTTCGTTCTGCTACTTGAGTAATAGAATTATATACCAGTGGGTTTTACAATAAAATGCATTTTTGAAAATAGACTACTTACAGTAGCTAAATTATGTTCAGAAATAGTCTAGAAAGATGCTGCCTTTCTACTTATTTTCTTCAGTTTTTGACCTGAGATTTAGAATAAGTGTTGCCATGTGATGCATTTGTATGGATTCAATGACTCTTTCAAAACAAACGTTAGGCTTTGTAAGGCATAAAGCTTAATAGGTGAAAGCCTTTTCTAAAGGCAATAGTGCTTTAATACGGTTGTCATTTTATAAAGTGGGTTTTGCTTTTTCTCACTGAAAGCTTCACTCTGCTGCAGAGGAAAGTGCAGATGAGTCAAGCAAACAGGATAGTTTCCGTTGCATTCAGACTCTTTCAGTGGAAGATAATGTGTTCCCTGATTCTCAGAAACCTCATGTTAATCTTCTCCTGCATAGACTCCTATGAGTCGCTCTGATTTTTAACAAGCAGCTTCTCCTCCTTCTCCGTGAAGTTTGCTGGCCCAGGCTGGGTCAGTCCCAAAGGTTTTGATGGGAGCTTCTAATAACCATCAGTATCACACATTTGCCCTGCTTGTCCTTAGGTTCCTTTGGAGAAGAAAGGCATGGAGGTCAGAAAAGAGCCCTGCTCATCCCTGGCATCCCTGTACATCTAGGCCTGATTTCAGACCTAACCTTTGGTGATTAAAAGCTGAGCAGACTACTTTCAAAGCAATCCAAATCAAGCTGGTTTTCTTGGCATTTTGTGTCCTTAATTTTTTTCCTCACAGCTATTACTGGCGGTTCTTTTGGTGTCCTTCTTGTCATAGCAAGGATTCTTATCTTAAAAGATAGTGATCTTTGTCCAGGATGTAGGAGAGTTTTTCTTTTTCTTGATATGCCATTGATATCTTGCCTGATTGTTCACAAGCTCCATGAATTATATAACCTTTATGTAAGTTTGGGGAGTTCTAGAATCAGTGAATGGCTCAGGTTGGAAGGCACCTTAAAGTTCATTTAGTTCCAACCCTCCTGCCATGGACAGGGACACCGTCCACTAGACCAGGTTGCCCAAAGCCCCATCCAGCCTAGCCTTGAACGCTTCCACGGATGGGGCACCCACAATGTCTCTGGGCAATCAGTTCCAGTGCCTCACCATCCTCACAGTAAAGAATTTCTTCTTAATATCTAATTTAAACCTACTCTTATTCAGTTGAAAGCCAATCCCTCTTGTCCTGTCACCACATGCCTTTGTAAAATGTCTCTCTCCAGCCTTCTTTCAGGCCCCTTTTAGTTATGGAAAGGCTGCTTTAAAGTCTTCACGTAGCCTTCTCTTCTCCAGGCTGAACAACCCCAACTCCCTCAGCCCATCTGCATAGGAGAGGTTCTCCAGCCTCCTGATAGTCTTTGTGACCCTCCTCTTCACACACTCCAGCAGGTTCATGTCCTTCCTGTATTGGGGACCCCAGAGCTGGATGCAGCACTGCAGGTGAGGTCTCGTGAGGGAGGAGAAGAGGGGCAGAATTGCATCTTTCACTGTGCTGGTCACACGCTGCTTTTCATGCAGCCCAGGATACATTTGGCTTTCTTGGCTGCAAGCTCACATTGCCAAGACATGTTGAACTTCTCATCAACCATGAGCCCCAACCTCTCTCTCTTCAGGGCTGCTCTTGGTCTGGCTCCCCAGCCTGTGTTGGTGCTTGGGATTGCCCCAGCCTTGCACGTGGCCTTGTGGAACTCCATGAAGTTCCCACAGACCCACATCCCAAGCCTGTGAAGGTCCCTCTCGATGGCATTCCTTACCTCCAGTGTGTCAACAGCACCACACAGCTTGGTGGTGTCAACAAACCTGCACTTGTACAATCAGTGTTCAGCTGATAGAGTCAGTAGTCTGAACATAAAATTTTCAGAACCCTGCCTCCAGTTTGGGCTGACACATCCCAACTATTACGTGCATTTGATAAGACAGGCTGATTGTTTTACACAGGAGAGAGTGTAATACATAGGCTTTTCCTAAGGATCATTTAATTTGTCAAGGCTAACTTATCGGCAGATATTTTTCTTGCTCTGAAAGAAGAGTACTGAACTACCTAAAATCTTTTCTTTATGCAGTTTCCCAAACTTAGGATTCACTTTTACTACAGACAGCCCACTAGGTAGCTCTTATGATTCTCCATGGTTCTTAGGGTCATACTGGGGATGTTAATCCAAACCCTCATAAAACAGAGCTTTTCACTTCTGCCATTTCCACCACTTGTGGTCTCCCAGACATGGGAAATAGAGGGATACCTCTGCACAAACCAAGTCTGCATCCCTCCTGCACAAAAGTGATCAGGGCAGATATTTCTATCACAGCATTCATCCCTATCACTGACCTGGTGGACAATCCCCTCTGGGAACAGGGAGGGGATGCACAGACTGCACTCCTGTCCTGTTGCAGAAGGGCCCTGGTCTGCCTTGTTCAGTGGTATCAGCAGAGGCTGAGAGCATACTGCCAGCTTTGAACGGAGCTACTGGGTTCAGAAGTACGCAGCTGCCAATGTTTGCTGTTTCCAGGATGCTAATCTTGACTTGAGAGCTGGCTGCATTCCAACAATGCACAACGTCTTTCCTTTCTGTGTAACAATGGGATGAACCATTCAGCTTTACGGTGTAAAATGTGCTACTGCACATGGTTATGTCTGTGTGAGTCACCCCACAATATCGTGCCCCCCTCAAAAATGGCAGCAAAATAAAGCAAACCACAGAAGGTCGATATGCCAAAAACATGTGCACCAACCTGGCAGTCACAGTGTGCTTCCCATTTGTTTGTGATGCAGAAGCTGTATTGCAGCAGGCTGCATGAGGGAGATTTGGGCATCAGCATCTATGTGCATGGAAACCTCCTCCTCTGTACATGCCCATGTGCTCAAGGACAGATGATTTTGGTGGGCACTGTTGCTCATAGTCTTACAACTACTTTGCCTGGCATACACCATTTTAAAATCTTGTGGTTTAGCCTTCTTTATGCCCTTTCTTTCTCAGGGAACCTTAGAAATAAAGAAATAAAATTTCTTGCTCTCTGCTTAACCTCCACCTAAGACTGGCAAACAATCATTAATGTTTATACTGAAAATCCTGGAAAGGATAATCCCCTAAGTGTCATTTAAAATAATTATGTCAATTTAAACAATTATAGTAAGAAATCAGTTCACAGATGTCTCTTACAATGGTGAAACAAACATTTAACATTGGTTAATCTCCTATCAATCAGGTGAGAATTTATTCTGAATGGACAAGAAAGTCCATATTTACAGTGAATGAGAAACCAATTACATGAAGAGAATTAAATATGTCACTTGTGAGATACTCTAGTGTACATGATGAAGGAAAAAACAGGAAAGATATGAGGGTATAAGGAAGAAAAATATACAATGCTTGACAGTACAGACACACATGCAAATGACATGGTTTTGTAAATGAAGATGTGTAAATTAGGAAATCATTTCCTTAGTTTGCAGTTACAAGAGCAGATGCATAGGTAAAAATTATTTTGGATAACTTGTTGGAACACTATCAAAAGTATCCCTAAACCATAGGAGGTTGAAAAATGTATTTACTTGAAATCTTGTTCAAAGCATCAGTTTTCAATTTTGTTCCAATTAATAGAAAAAGTTGTGAAGAAACCAAGATTAAAGTGGCTAGAATTCTACTTTTCTAAATATAGAGCAGCGAGATTTAATTTTCTACCTTGGGCACCAAGTTAACACTTCAATTAAGCTGTGCTAATGGTGGTAATCCTTTTACACAGATTTTTAGAATTTTTGCAAGTGGTGCTTTTATATGGACTACCTTAATGGTGACACTGTAACTGAGACACCATAAGTATTTTAATAATATATTTAATACAGGGAGTAATAAGGGAGAGAATAAATTTTTACTGTCCCAGAATGCCTAACGGTACAAGAACCCCAGGTCAAAACAGATTTTGCCTTTATTTAAGGATAAGCACTTCTCCTTTTCAGTGACTGCTCTTAACTTGTTAATTTTCAGCTATAAACATCAAGTTCCAAAATACCCTGTCAGTCAAACTATTGTTTCTGTAAGTTGCATAAATAAATGTAGCAATTTGTTGTTAAAATTATGCATACATATATAGATTAGTGCAAGGGTAACATTTAGAATGATGGCAGCAACCCAACCAATATCAAAGACAGAGGAGAAACTGGGCATGGGACTGTGGAACTGCAAAAGAGGGGGTTGATTTGCATATGCAGTGACATGTCCCTTTTTGCAGAGATGTTACTGCCCACCATCCCAGCAATGCTGCATTCCACTGGGGAAAACACAGTACCAGAAGTTTCCTGACAAACTGCAGGAATCTCATAAATCCATAAATATGAATGGGGTTTTTTTCCCTAGCATGTATTTTCTTCTACAGATAAGACATTAACAATACTCTGGATGGAGAATTGACCTTTAATATTAGGCTAAACTTTCAAAACTTGCTGTACAAAAGATCTGAACAGCAGAGAGTTTTTACCTTGCTAAGTTCAGTCCTGGCTGCCAGAGATACCTATAGTAGTGATTTTCCTGTCAAGTAGACCTTATTTCTGTAGGTCCAAATATGGGTGGATAGACTTTCTCTCTTTACATTATTCTTACATTCTTTACATTCTTTCTCTCTTTATGTTATTCTGAAGTGGGAAGTCACAAAAACTATTTATTACGATTGATTTCTTATTTAACAGGTATCAAAAGCAAAGTCTTGGCTATATTATGTTTTAGACTGAAAAGTCTTTTCCAAAAATAGGATCAGATCCTTCACTGCATTTTATCACAGTTACAGCCAGGATGTCCTAGATTGGGTCATAGATACTGTGCTGGTCTGTTTTACTTGTCTGGTGTCAGAGCTGAAAACGTAAACTGCTGCCAGGGGTGGTTAAAATAGTGAAGTAGCAAGTGTCTCCTCAGCATCAGCAAGATCCATTAAAGATTTGCACTGTGAACTTAATGTGAGAACAGTTCCTCCCACTCCAGAAAACATGTGCATAGAATCTGAGAATATTTTAGGTAGAAAAAGACCAGACTTCACGATCATAAACCATAAACCCAGCACTGCCAAGTCCACTGATAAACCACGTCCCTAAGTGACACATCTGCATGTCCACTTTAGGGATTGGGCCTCAAGCACTTACTTCCCTGGGTAGCTTATCCCAGGGCTCAACCACTCTTTCCATGAAGGAACTTTTCTTCATATCCAATCCAAACCTCCCCTGGCACAACTTGCACCATTTCTTCTCACCCTATCACTTGTTGCTTGTGAGAAGAAGCTGACCCCCACCTCAGCAGAACCTCCTGTCTGGCAGCTGCGTGAAGGTCCTGAACCCTCAGGAGCAGCTGCTCACTCTTTTCCCAGAAATACATAAATGGCCTGCATGTTGCAGGCCCAGCAGCGGGGACAGCCTTTGGAGGGGTTGAGGCACAGGAGCAGAGCTCAGCCCTCTTGGGCAGTGTGGCCTTTTAGCAAAAATGCTGCATTAGCACATTCTGACATAGCAACTGATACTGCTTATCAGCACAACGTGGGCTTGACTGTTTCTGCCCCAGGAGTAGCCAAGGACCCTAATTTCCTGGATATCAAGGCCAGTTTCAGACAAAGACAATTTGAACCCAACCATTCATCCTGGGACAGTAATGTGTTCTCCATAGGGGTTGTATTCATGCTGACTGTACCAGAAGCACACAAAAAGCCAGTGTCTCCTCAGTAAATAGCACAGTGGGCAGAAACTGCATCAGCCTGTTGTTAATGCTGTGTGGTCTAAATGCCAGTAAATTCCTGGATTGTTTTATAGATGTCAATCACCTATAAAAGAGAATCACTCTAAGAGTTTTTAAATGTGCTCAACTTTCTGTAAGACCACTTGCAAAAAAAAAAAAAAAGAAACTCAAACTGTGTCTCCTAAGGAGGTCAGCTGGTCTAGCCCTTTGCACAGAGATTACTTAGAGGTTTTGCCATACTCCTTCACATTTTTGTCTACCTTGGCATCCCCCCTGACCCTTGGTGCCCTTGGATCTCCTGGGATTTCTGAGAATTACATTTGTTTTTATTTAAAAAGCATTTCACAAGGGTGGGGTGGACATAGGTTGCATAAGAACTGCTGGTTGGATAATTCTATATGCTTATGTCACATCTGCACCAGTATTTATCACTCCCTGAATAAAGGAGGTGAGAAATTGGAAAAGGGAGATGAAGTTTTTGAAGTTGAGGCCACCTGGACTATCCAAGAACATGAAGGACATGGACTTTAAAGTGTGGGTGGTATTTTGCTTGGCAAATAGGTTCTAGGATCATAGCAAAGCACCCATGAATAGAACACTTCAAGCACTCTCTGTCCTCCAAGGCCTAGTATATTTAAAAACTCTTGTCCCTGCTTGCTAAGGGACTCACAGTGGAGAAATTGTCGAGAATTGCTAGCATAAACGTGGGGCCAAGAATGCCCCTCTCTGCCACTTTGCTTTTTTCAGAGGTGTTTTTCCTGTCTGACCAAAAGTAAATTTTTTTCACCCTACTTATAGCCTAAAAATAGCAGACTAAGACATTTAAAAGAAGATGCTCTGATTAGCACTCAGTGGCATGGTCTGATGATAAGAAGCCTCAAGGGTTTTTTGCAGTGCAATCCAGACTTATCCTTGCGCTCCAAATATGTGTGAAGAATGATAAATTTCCAGTGGCTGCAGGTCTTGTCCACAGTGGCCTTACCAGCTTTCAGGGAGGCAACCAACCCAGGGCTGCAGCTTCTTCATGGCCTCCCTGTGAGTCACCCTGAGCAGCTCCTGCATGGCCTTCACTGGCTTGGAGTTGATGCAAGAGGAGGGCTGTCACAGGCTTTTTTTGGCTGCAGCTGTGCTCCAAACATTGCCCAGCAGCGATTTTTAGCTAGTCCTCCAGAAGTTTTTTGCTGATGACAAATGGGCCAAAATGCCCTTATCTGCAAGCACATCACTTCAGAAAAACATGTGGGGCAAAGGAAGAGATGAAGAAACAGGTGAGTGCACCCTGTTCTAGAGCCCCGGTCCTCCTCCTCTACACTGCATCTCTGCTACTCCAGGTGAGTTCAGGAATATATCTGTCAGGTTTCCCAGATGTTCAAGCATGTCTGCTCAGACAAGTTGCTTTATGACAGTGCAAAAACTGTCCCTGTTGCCCTATGTCTCCTCTCTGGAAGCAGTTACCCTTGGGCTCTCAGCTTTTGTCACCAGTTGGTTGCATTGGGAAAGATGGAGGCATTTACTGACAGAATATTTGCAACAGCTAAAGCCGGGCATGGGCTGAGGTGCTGGTGGGGTTTATTAGCACCAATAGCTGGGGTGGGGTCTCACAGGCATTGAAAACAGAACATTAAAGCTGTTGCTGATCCATTCTTGGGCTTTGCTCCCCCAAGGCAGAGGTATATGAGCTGCTGATGCACAACTACAGAGATAAGATTAGCTGCTTTATTTCTTTCTGATCATCTCTCCTGGGTAGTGGTGCTCCCCTACAGGAATTTTCCCTCTTCCTCATATTTCACAGTTGGGTAGTTTCTAAGCTAAAAAGTTTTCTTGACAAAATTATTTGGGAGAATCAACCAAGACTGTTGGTTGTCTGTCCTCCTATACCTAATCTTTCACCAGTTCTTGAGTTATGTAAGTGTAAATTAGCTTTTGTACCTCTGCACTCTAAGAATATACCAGCTATGTACCCTGACCAACTAGTTTAGGAGCACCTGATCTGAGTAAGAAGCTCAAGACTGAATTGGAAATGGTGGTTCTCAGAACAAGCTTCTTTTCTTCCCTCTGCAATGAAGTCAAGTAGTGTTTTGTTCCAAATAGCTGAGCAGCCCTCTCAGATTAGGTGCTGGGGTTCATATGTTGAGTACTTCTCTTGTTCCTGCTTAGTCTTATTTATAACAAATTTAAGAGGCTGCATCACTTTATTTCTAAATTCCCCCCAAAATCTGCAGTACTAATTACAGGATAGTTATCCCAGCTGGTAACCTTTTATCTTTGCTGGATACTTCCACTTACCAGCAAGGCAAAAAAGTAGATTACTGCCGTCACTACCATTGCAGCAATCAAATGTTGCAGACTGCCAAACAATTTCTCCTCCCTGCCCCCAATAAAAATCTTTTCTTTTAAAAGGAATAAATCTTTCCAAAGCACCTTTTCTTTCTGATGTGAATAAGTGGTTTGAAACAGGAGCATACACACGCCTATGTGACGTCTTTTTTAACATCAGATTTCTGGGCTCCAAGGAAACCGAGCACGCACACAATATACAGAGTGGCAGAGGACAAGGTGGGGTGTTTTTATTGCACTACAGTGACACTCTTTTATCTGTTCTGGGCTGTTGGATACCCTTTTGAGATGCCTACTGCTGGCAATATCTTCACATTGGTCTAAAGTTAGGAAAATCATTATACTGCTTTCTGAGGTGCCTCAAAGGAGGCGTCTCCTCCTGTTTGCCACAGGCCATCGTAGGAGGAAGTTCAGAGACTAAAAGCAGTGTGGACCTTGGGACTTTAGGAAGAATGGTAAGCACTGCAGCAGTCAGCACCCCCATATTCAACAAAGAAAAATGTGCTGTTTAAACACTCAGAAAAAAAAATGAAATTATAAATCTCATTTCCATAATGCTTCCTGGGCAGGCCTGCTGCCATGTCACAGTCCCAGGACCACCTGGCAGAGGGGATCCCAGGGCACAGGGCTCACAGTGCAGATGGTCAGGGGGTCCCCTCCTCCCCAGGACCCAGTGGAAGAGTCACATCAGCTGCATTCAGTAAGTGCACTGTGAGTGCCTTTTAATTGAGCAAGAACAATATAATGGCTGTGTCTGGGCACAGAGTAGTACAGTATTCACATCTGAGAAAGCTTTTCTGTTGTTGTTTTTTTTTTCTATTTTCTGATCGGGGTGAAGAACAGTTCTGAACTCCTTGAAGATGCTTTCGGAGCCAAAGTTGTTTTCCATCTGGTTCCACCCATATGAAAATGGAGGAGTTTTTTCACCGAGCAATGAACACAGGCAGGTCAGCTGCTCAAAACTCCTCCTGCCAGGAGGCAGCTGCCCAGGCTCCAACAAAAGCCTCCTTGCAACTAACACTCCAAGTGATAGAGAAGAACAGAATGAGAATGTAAAACAGGGGTTTTAAGATGAGGAGCCACACTCGAGCGTGGCCCTACAGTACCCCTGCTAAAGGACAGAAATTCGTTAATGTGCAGTCCAGATATCTACCCAGGGGTTACCTTTAACCAAGAGCTTAAAGGAAAAAGCTGTAGTGGAAATGGAGAGAGGGGAAAAAGCAACATGTCTAGGATGTGCAGCATCAGTCTAAGTATGCCAGGGTAAAGAGACAAAAAAGGCCTGGTTAGCTCTGTCCAAAAGAGTGAAGGGAAACAAAAAGGACACTTACAAGTATCAAGCAAAACTAGACTGCGTGAGGATTCTGAAATGCAAATATTAATTTATATATTGGGTTTTCTTTCATCAAAAAAAGAAAGATAGTTTAAATGTCTTGGCTTAAATGATTTACAATGAGTAAATAAATATACAAATAATGTACAATCATTCATTCATTCATTCATTCATTCATTCATTCATTCATTCATTCATTCATTCATTCAAAATAATGAATAAAAAGAACAGTGAAGAGAAGAATAGTCTGATCTAGTCTGATTTCTCATATAACACAGTCTGCTTATCCAGGCCATTAGCTCATGGACTGAGGTGTCCAACTCTTAGATGTCTCCCACTGCACATTTGGAAAAAGCCCTTTTCCTTTCTTGGGACCTAGTAGCTAGAAACAGACTTGACAAAGCTTTTTCTACATTTTCACAAGAAATCTGGTCCTAATAATGTTTGCTTTGTGAATCACATTGTTTTCTGAATCCAAATAAATGTTTGTACAACCCCTTTAATTCAGTGCTGGTTCAAAAGGTTGGTTCAGAATCAGAATAGTGTCCTCTAGTCTCAAAAAAATTTGAGAAGCTCCCTGAGACTCTTCCCCATGTTCAAAGGAAGATGGCAGGAGCTGGGCCAGAGAATGTCTCCCTCAACCACACACTCCTATTTCAGAAATAAACAAACTTGTGTAATCCCAAAGAACAACAAATCTCCACAAAGCTCCAGTCCTTTGACACCAATCAATACCAGAATGAACATGGAGCTCAGACAGACACTGCTGGTGTGTTTTTCTGTGTTTGGCAGCTACATTTCCAACAACCTTTCTCCTTGATTTTACGTACTTTCACACTAGCAGAGTTTTAAGAGACTATAATTCTGAAAAGAGGTACATGCAGATTTACTTTCATAACACAGTGAGGAACAAAGGATGAGCAGTAATTTATTCAACACAGACAGTAGTACCTGTCTGAGGTATTTTTGTGAATTGCTTATTGTAGGCAAAACATTACTTAATTGAGTATTTCAAGGAAATAGGCAGGCCTCGAGGAAGCCCTCATATTTGTCTGACACTAGAGGCCAACATTTGTCGTCAGCAACAATTACAAATACAATTTTATAGTGGAGTTTCTTGTGTGTATTAAGTGGATTGTGTTTAATCCCTTGATGACATGCAGAACAGCATTAGTCACTATCACTTATATAATGAATCACAAACATATCACTATAGAGTCAGCCTCCAGGAACACAGACTATGGCTGTAAAGAACGTGTTCTTTCAAATAAAGGGAGACTGGCTGCTCTGATGGGTGTGATCTGTGGTCTGATAGGGAAGATAGGAGAGTTTTGCCCTCTGTTTTATTATCCTGCCTGTAGTGGAGTTTTACCAAGACAATTGGCAGTTTCCAAGAGCTTCTGCTCTTAAAACCTACTGTAAAAAGTTTTGTTTAAAAGCAGATTGTGCCTGTAAACTGTTACATGTGTGCCCTCCACCTCACAATTGTTCTGCTGGTGGTAGATGGCACAGAGGAACACGAGGTGCAAAGTACTGTCTCAGAAATAATAGTCATTAAATCATAGAATGGCTTGCTTTGGAAGGGACCTTAAACATCCTCTAGCTTCAGACCCCCTGCCTGGGCAGGGACACCTTCCACTAGACCGGGTTGCTCATAGCCCCAACCAACCTGCTCTTGAACCCCTCCAGGAACAGGGCATCCACAGCTTCTCTGGACAAACTCTTCCAGTGTCTCACCAAAACCAATACAAGCAAGGTCTGTTGGCATTGGCATGGGATTTAAGATGCTGGTTTGGAGGAGCTCAGGAGGGTTCTTTCATCTCTTAGTGCCCCACCTGTGCCAGCAACCCTTCATTTCACATGTACCAGTCCCTCTGGAGTCCTGCAGGAGTATGGCTATAACTAACTTCCTCACAGCTCCTCAAAAGCTTGGGGTTTGAGCTACAGCTTTTCCTCTTAAAGAGTTCCTGCCCCAGTGTCCCCCACTGGCTTCATCCTTGTCTATGAGAAAATGAAAGAAAATAAAATTCAAAGAAACAGGCACGTCTACTGTCTGACTACCAGCAGCACAACAGCTTCAATCTAACAAATACAGATGAACACAGACAACTCCCACATTCTTACCCAGTGCTCATTACCTTCCTGACTCACCAGAGCAACTCAGAAATAATTTATGGATTCAATAAACTCATTACGTACTTCAATTTACAGTTTCGGATGCTATAATCTGGTCCTGATTATTTGCATGAATTAAATCCTTCTGACTCATATCATACCTGTTTCTTTCAACCTGGGTCTTTACTTAAGGGATTTACATTACTTTCTAATTGTACATACTTGAATTTTCTTATTCAAGACAGGTTTTTTGTTGAAGTACCACAATAATTTTAAAGATATTATTAATGGCTTGCCCTTTCTCATTATTTGGTCGCTGTCTCATTCTTTTCTATTTCTAAGACAATTTTAAAGCAGGATAAAAAGTGCTTTCATTTCCTTTAGTTAAGGCTATTGCTACTGTCGCATTTGCACTGTTGTGCACCTTTAGTAGCTCTGTGCAAGGCACTTTCAAGAGAACATGATCTCTACTCTGAAAGGTTCAAACCTGAGGGCAGACAAAGAAATAAACTGAAGTTTAAATGAGGGAGATAAAAATACAGTCAACACACCAAGCAATTTGTTTCTCTGCAGCTGGAGGCTGTTTCTGAAAAAGTGTCAGTTTCAAAATTTCTTCATATCCAACAAAAGTCTCAAACACAAGATTTAGTTTAGTACAGAGTGGGACTTTTATTGAATAAGAATGAACTTGGACTCATGAGTGTCCTATTTGCAGAGTTGAGGGTTTGCACCATTCAGATTGAAGTCAATGGAAGAACTTAAATGAAATGTGGAGGTTACAGTACCCATGAACTTTAGATAAAGATTATTCAAGTCATGAAACTTGAGATTTGAGGTCCTCATGAGACAGTGACATGAACACTCATTACCCTTAGAAAAAACAAATGAACTGTCTTGTGATGATGGATAAAAGTAGAAAACTTGGTATCTAAGTCAAACAGGAGCATGACTGCAGTAGACTTATATGTCCTGAGCTAACAGTACAGACATTGTCTATAACACTTGAAAATCAAAAAAGCAAGCAACCTAAATGCATTCTTTCAAAGTTCTTGTCAATTTTTAAGTTGCTGTCAAGATTTGGAAGGTTTGAATCAGGAAGAGAGCTTATCTCTGATGGATTGTCCAGGAGGATAAAGTGGGCATAGGAATGACAGATGCACCTTAGAAGACCAAGCTCTTCTGCAGTCCTGGGGACAGCCATTGCCAGGCCACAGCACCATGGGCCTTCTCACATGGCCTTCTCAGTCACATTCCAGGTTATAAATGCCCTGCAAAGAAATTCCCCCAGGAAAAGCAGGCTGAAGGCCACAGGGGCTTTTGCCCTTGTCTCTTTCATCTCTAGGGAGAGGGTGTGCTCCTAACCTGCCCTGAGTCAGGGACCCCTTCTTCCTTGTGCTGTATCTTTTGAGACAGCTCAAGGGGCCGTCACATGTCCCCACAACCTTTCCAGCTCTTGGCTGAATGAGACCATTTCATGTTTTCTGAAATCCTCACCATGCCTCTTTGTCTCCTCTGCACTACCTACACTGGGTACTTGTGAGGAATATCCTTCCAGAGGTGTGGTTCCCAGAGATCCCATATATCCCATATATCCTATACATCTCTATGGCCTTTCCAGTCCTGAGGAGAGGATTATTTCACACGTCTTGCAGACTATGCTCCTGTTTAGATACTTGGGTAGGATATTCACCATTTAGCAGTAGTACTTTGTCACCTGATGTCCAGCTGTTATCTCCAGCAGACCCAAAGCTTTTCCTCTTGGGCTGTTAACCTCTATTACCTGCTCACTTGAACCTTCACTGCTGAAATCCTGATATTAATTTATACGTGGAGCATCCTGTCTTATCTGATTTTCTCAGAATCCTCATTCTATTAAAATATAAGCTTTTAAAATATTTGAGGCTTCAAGAAATAATTTCATGTTTTCTTGCATAATCTTTCTTTTTATGGTCTTTTTCATCCTTCTGAATTTGAATTCAGAAGTATAAATTTGGTCTATAAAAAGCCATTCCTGTCATAAAGAACAAACATAGCCCCATAAAAGAAAAAAAAAAAAAAGAGGTACTGGATTTATTATTTACTTTTCAGTTCCAAGTATTTTTCACATGCCAAAGAAACAGAAAATTAGCATAATGGTGGGCTTACTGGTACAATGAACCCAGAAAGAAAAACCGTGATTTGCTACCAGAACTACATGATGTGTTTTGTCTTTTCTCTCCATTTTTCATGCTGAATTTCTCTAGTTGCACTCAGGGTGGAAACAAATTATTAAATGGAGCCTTACTTACATAAGAAACACATGACAGAGCATTTTAGCAGCTCCTGTAAGGTTGTTGAAAGGAGTGCGTCTCTATATGAGTAAAACAATCTGACTGGAAGACCAAATAGAAAGACAAAGATGAGATTTCAGATGCCTCCTCCTGTGTGTTCTGATAATGTGTTTATTTCTTGAAATGGGGGTTACTGGCAGTGCCAGCCACACACAAAGACTGAGGGCAGATCAGTTCCAGTGAAAGAGATTAGCATAGTTTTTCTGAGGTTGGTGTGGTTCAACCAAAAATCAAATGAAAAAAGCAACAAGAATTTGAAGTGTATCATGAATATATCTTTTGTACCCTCTAGCCCTTAAGCAAATAATTGAAAAGCAACTATAGTTATGAATCATGATACTTCTTTAACAATGAGAATTTATTCTTGATGCCTGCAATGACATTATTTTGTTAGATATTGCACACTCCTTATCTACATCTTTTTTGTGAAGTTGTAGGAATGTACCGGAGGGTGTTTAAATTCCTTTGTGATCCATCCATAAGCCCACTTAAGGTACACTGCATTAGATATTCTAACAAAAGGAGTTTTCAGGTGCAGTATCAAGTCATCAGTGCAGTGTTGCTTTCTATACAGATTTTTAGCTAAGCTGAGAGAGTGAAGTTCAGTAAAGCTGAGTGGCTTACTCTTGATTACATTGCACCTTGAAATCCATGGCTCAGTTGGTTTTCATTTTTTTTCCCAGCACCAGTCACAATAACATGAAGGTGCTTTAAGGCAGAACATGGAAACTGCGGAAGGATCTGCACAATATGACTGAAGAAGGATGAAACAGTAACTACACATCTGACCCTTGGCAGTTCTGGATGAGCTGGTTCACAGCAGAGGAATACTGAGGACTCCAAATTGTAAACAAGTAGATAGTAGAAGAGCTGAAATGTGTTTGGAAAAAATAAGGAAAATTTGTTGCTGTTGGAGGGCACTTTAGTATTTGAGGCATCTCCTGTGTTGATCTATGGTGGATGTCTCTTGCCTACACTGCCCAGCATTTGGTAGCCAGATAACTAGACAAGCAGTTCACACTGTTTATCACAGACAACCTCTTTGGCAGAAAGAAGTCCATGCTGGGCTAGAATAGAATAGAATAGAATAGAATAGAATAGAATAGAATAGAATAGAATAGAATAGAATAGAATAGAATAGAATAGAAGCATCACAGTGAGTCCCCAAGTAACAGGGACTTCAAAACACCAGCACTTGATGAGAGCATATCTATTGAGAGGTCACATGTCATTGGAGCTTTTAGGACCTTATGACTTTGCTGCTGACAACAGTATGACTCCATGTATGCTACTATACATTAATCTCCTCAGAAATATCCCCAGGATTACATTTGTCTGCAACTTCACTAATTTTTCTGTGACTGGGAAAGACAAATATTGTATGGTGGTGTTTTTGATCAAGCTAGTTTACAGCAGACAAGAGCTATAGGCACAAAAGCCTCAAGCTCTTGCAACATTGTGCAGTAGTTAATGCTCAGACAGTTCTTGTGTGCTCTGCCAAGGCAGGATAAGGTTTCTTTTTTCAGCTTGTAGGCACGGGTTGTCACCTGTAGGGATGGTGACTGCCTGCAAGATCAGCTAGTCCCAAGCAGAGGTACACGGTCACTTAAGAGAGAAGAGTGCCATGTGTGTAAAACCAGATAGAGCCAGCTGCCTGTACAGTACAAGAAAACTTCTATAGTGTCCTGGAAAGCCAGTCTCTCTTGAAACCTCGTGCAGGGAGACTGGGATGGGATGAGGACCCCCTTATCCAAACCTACAGCATCTAGCACCTCCATCCCTCTGCCATTTCCAGGAGTGACCATGGCAAGTCAGTCTATCTGTTACAGCTCACCTCATTCCCTCTGTTTTCCAGAAAAAATAAAACTACAGGCTGATGTCAGCTCCTTAGTTCAGGAGACATAAGACTCTCATATTGCTATGCAGCCAATAAACTCTGAGTTGACATTGCTACAGGTTTAGAATCGGGGAGCCACTCACAGCAGGGTGGTGACCTTTCCACGCAAAGCACCATGCACATTCATGTATGGAGTTTAAAAGAAGGCTTCTCAGTATCTCTTATAGCTTCTGTAGATGGTAGGTCCTTTCTTGAACGGGCAGCAAACTGGCTGTAAAAGGCCCTATCCACATGTGGTTTGGGCCACCTTTATTTCAGCTTTTATCACCCAGGAGAATGTGCTGGTCTATGCCTATTTTGTGATCCTCAGCTACTCCTGTCAACTGCTCTTATCACTTAACTGCAGTGTAATCAGTTGTCACGTAGTTATGTGTTTATGGCATACACATTATACCTCCTTGGAGATAAGAAATGATTACTGACATACACACACCTTCATTAACTCACTGACAGAGGAGTAATAGTGAATACAATTGCCAAGGTAAAATGACAGAATATATCAGCATTAGGGTGATCAAACAATGAAGGCAAATACTGTCTATAAACATAAACCTGTTATAACAGCAGTACTTTATGACTTTTGGCAGCCACAAAGTCATCAATAAGATCCTAAAAGCTCCAGTGACATGTGAACTCACTCTCAATAGATACATTGTCAGAGCAATTTAATTTGCTTTGTGGTGGTGTCACTCTTTGTTGGAGAAGGACCTTTCTCACCCTCAGAGTTCATTAATGGCAGTGTCAAAAACAGTCTTATTGCCATGACAACATTGAAGAAAGTTGAATGGAGGCTACTGGATAGCAGAAAATAGATATTGCACGTGGCTGTACTTGGCAGGCATGTTCATACCAAGCAAAATGCTGTTCTTTCCAAAATGTATTAAGGTGAGTTCAATGTGCACAAGCAGCCTCTGAATCTTTGGAATGTGTCCTTCTGGGACTATACTTTTTTAACAGACACTAATTTCTTAATCATTTGTGTACCAGAAAATTAAGAAAAACTACTCAATGATTTATGTCTTAAAATCTGCTCAGTCTTATCACTTATATTTGGAAGTACCTCTTGAACCATTTTCATCCATCTCATGTTTTCTTTCACAGCAATGATGACCTTATTTATATCATTGGGCAGTGGCTATGAATGCTCTTTTACTCTGCAGTTTAGTCACACAATCAACATTTGATAGAGTATTAATGGTAAACACAACTCTGGGTTAATGATTTTTACGGTCTAATTATTTTTTCTGCGGCAATGAGATTCCCTTCTATCACTTTGTAATTTTCTCTCTGCAAGACTCAATGACTGAAAAAGTGGGTAAGCCCAGACGTTTGGTGTCCCAGGTTGGAGCAGTAAAACCCAGATATATACAGAATTATCCAAATTAGAATTGAACTAATTCCAATTAACTGCGTTTCCTTTGTCTAAGCCATTGATTTTCCCTTATTCTTGAATTCCCAAACTCACTTCTCCAGATCATCTGCCAAAACACTTTTCCTTGTGTCAAAGGCAGACGATCTCAATCTTTTAAAACATGGTTTCTGCTGAATATTTTAACAACTCCCAATCATTCCCATCACCCTGTGTTGAAGCTGACATAGATCTGCTTCATAGATTGTCTCTTGAGGCTGTGAGCACCCAGTCCTGCACCTGATCTTCCCCATTGTTGAACACATAAAAACACTGCCTTCTTCCGTGCCCTCACTACCTATGAACTTGTTTCATTCTTTGGACTGTGGCTATACACATCTGTCCATCGCCACATCCAAGTGCCCTTCCTAACCTGACACGGGCAGAATTGTGTAAGGTTAATGAGCAAATCATGTTTCCCTCTCCAATTAACAGTATTTTGCATTTGTTGGTACAGTGAGCTCCACCTGTCACTTTGCTCCCTATTGTTCAGTTCTCTGGAGCTCTGAGCTCTCCCCATCATGACAGGCTCCAAAAATATTATTCAAGAGATCAGTACTTGAGTACCCTACCCTAAATCTTTTGCTTTGTTGGGAATGCATTTGTCTGATCCTTTATTTTCTATTTCTTGGCTTTTGCTCCCAGACAATACATTGGTTCTCCAAACAGACACGAGACATGTTTTTACATCTTCTAAGGAATCTTTTTACTCACTTTTTGAAAATCAAAATTCATTGATTTTTAAATTTTTTTTTTAATCTGCTTTGCAGGTTTACATTGCATTACTTACAGATTCAAAAATTCTAATAGATCAGTGAGACCAAATTTACCATTGCAGAAATTGGTGAACTGGCTTTTTCCATTAACGTCTCCCTTTTAATAACTTTTTCTTAATGTTTCCCCTTTTAGAGGTATGAGACACAATTACAAAAGCTATTATTACAATTTTCAGCAGCAGAAGCCTGAGAGTATTGGGAAAAGAAGAAGCAATTCCAGGCCAGCCTTTGATATGTCAGTGAAATACTATTCAGGTGCTCTTTGCTGGGTTCATCTGCTGACTGCATGTTGAATAATCAAATTGTTAGAATGTTAAACTGCAATGAAACCAAATTCTGCTAATTTATCAACTTCTCAAAACACAGATTCTAATTCCTCACACAGATACAACAAAATTTGAACATCAAATGCAACATGAGAAGCAAGGGGAGAAACAGGGAGCTGAAGAGATGCATCATCATTGAAAGCAGGGTCATGAGAAAGCTCACAGAACCCAAAGATAAGACAGAACATTGCAGATATATTCACACCCACCATCTTCCTTCTCAGCTGTAAATTCTCTACTCATGTTTCATCATTCTTATTTCATCATTCCCTTTACCAAATAAAAGGGAAACAGGTGTGTAAGACACAGCACCTTGCCTTGTTGGAAATAGACATCCCGTTCATTCCACCTTTGCTGTGTAAATGTCCTGCAGCACACCTTGGGTCTTTGTCTCTCAGACTGGAGACCCACCAAGGCACGCCACAGCAGCCTGAACTTAAGGGCTTGTCTTAATATCTCCCATAGGCAACTTCTCATGTATGCAAGTCCCAAGAACAATCAGCCTCTTCCTGTTGACCTGTTGTTTAAGTACCTGCAAGAGACGTGTGGTCCTTGCTGGCCACAGGCATAAATTCCATGACAGTAATCTGCCTTTCAAACTCAGGAATATGATTTCCACTAAATATTAATTGGCCCGGCTAGTGAGGTCCTGACAACACAATAAATTATTCACCAAGCTTTTCAGCCACATTTACTTACTAAGGACACAAAGCCAAGCGAGCTGTGCATCAAGCACTTTGGTTCAAACAGCTGAGGAATAAAGGGCTTGCTCAGCCTGTCTGCAGAGCAGAGCAGATGAGAGGGCTGTGGCCAAGGGATGTTTCTGCCTGATGCAAAAACCATATCCTGGGCTGCATCCAAAGCATGGACAGCATGAGTGAGGGAGGCAATTTGGTCCCTCTACTCGGCTCTCATGAGACCTGCTCTGGAGCGGTGCATCCAGCTCTGGGGCCCCTAACATGAGAAGGAGGTGGATCTTTCGGAATGAGTCCACAGGAGGATCACAAGGGTGATCGGATGCCTGGAGAATATCTCCTATGAAGGCAGGCTGAGAGAGTTGGGATTGTTCAACCTGGAGAAGTGAAGGCTTCAGGGAGACCTTATAGCACCTCTCAGTGCCTATAGGAGGCTGACAAGACAGATGAAGAGGGACCTTGGAAACAGCATGTAGTGACAGGACAAGGCACGATGGCTTCAAGTTGAAAGAGGGCAGATTTAGATTAGATATTAGGAAGAAATTTGCTGTGAGGGTAATGAGTGACAGGAACAGGCTGCCCAGAGAAGTTGTAGATGACCCTAGAAGAGTTCAGGCTGGATGGGGCTGTGCAACTTTTATCGTAGAACCTTTTTTTTCCCCTGAAAAATACCATCTCATTTGATAAAGGTAATGCAGTAGATTTATTTTATTTATATTTAATGCATGTCAATGGAGATTTTAGGATTGAATAGAGGAATTGCAAGGGCTCTAAAAGGAAACCAAATGGATATTTTTGACAGAGCAAATTTGAATGATTTTTACACTGTTTCTAACTAAACCCTTGTTTCAGGGTTTCTACTAGTTGCTTGCAGTGGTCAGGAAGGCGATTTTTTTCTCTTGTTAATGTATAACTTGACTTATTATTTTTCCTCCTCCCTTGAAAGCAGGAGACATGGTCTACCTTCAGAAACAGGAAGGCAGGCAGAGTATATTGACAGTACTGAAAACCTCTAGCAAGCTGGTTTCTATGTCTTGATGACGGGCTTAGGCTTGGACAGATGCACTGGGTTTGCATGACCAAACTCTGGTAATGGTGGAGGGCGAGAGGGGTGGCTTCTGCCAGAAGTTGCCAGAAACTTCCCCCACGTCCAGCAGAGCCAACGCCTGGCAGCTCCAAAGACGGACATGTTGCTGGTCAAGGCGGGGCCAATTAGAAAGGGTGTTAACACCTCTGTGATAACATATTTAAGAAGAAGAGGGAAAAAAAGTCATTGTGCAGATGGAACTGCAGCCAGAGAAGAGTGGGGTGAGAAACATACGTGAGAGGAACAGCTCTGCAGACACCAAGGTCAGGGCAGAAGGAGGGTCAGGAGGTGCTGCAGGGGCCAGAGCTGAGATTCCCCTGCAGCCCATGCTGCAGCCAGCCCAGGGTGAGGCAGCTGTGCCCCTGCAGCCCATGGAGGTCCATGGGGATACAGAGAGCCCATGGAAGAACCCACACCAGAGCAGGTGGGCACCTGAGAGCAGGCTGTGACCCTGTGGGAGGCCTGTGCTGGAGCAGGGTCCTGGCAGGGACCTTCAGAGCCATGGAGAGAGGAGCCCAGGCTGGAGCAGATTTGCTGGTGGAACTTGTGACCCTGAGAAAGGACTCACACTGGAGCAGGCTGTACTGAAGGAATGCACCCTGTGGAAGAGTGACCTGTGCTCAGCAGTTTGTGGAGAACTGATGCCCTTGGGAGAGACTCATGCTGGAGAAAGTCAGAGAGAACTGTCTCCAGTCGGAGCGACCCCACGGTAGAGCATGGAAGGACTCCTCTCCTGAGCAGTAGGAGAAACAACATGTGATGAGCTGGCCATAACCTCCATTCCCCATCTTCCTGCATTGCTAGAGGAGTAGGTAGAGCTGGGAAGGAGGGAGGGGTAGGTGTGAAGGTGTTTTTATGGTTTTCTTTTACTTCTCATTATCCTGCTCTGACTTTGTTAGCAATAAATTCAATTAATATCTCTAATCTGAATCTGTTTTGCCCCGATAGGTTTTGGTGAGTGATCTCTCCCAGTTCTTATCTCCACTCATGGACCCTTTGTTATATTTCTTCTCTCCTGTCCAGCTGCAGAGGTGAATGATAGAGAGGCTTTGGTGGGTTTCTGGCACTCAGCCAGCTTCAACCCACTATGACAGGACACCAAATCCAGAGGCAGAAAGGAATTTCCTTCCAAGTTAAAGCGACAGCTCCACTGGGAAATAGCGTCATTGCTTTTCTCTGTAATACTGACATAGCCCAAACCCCAGCATCCTCTAGGCTTTTATTTCCTACAAATCAGTTCCTGCTCTAACAGGACAAGTCATTGGCTTGAGCCCTAGATCTTTCCTTGCTCTTTTCTGAGACCTTTTATTGAATTTCTCCTACTTCCACTTTTGTATTAAAGGTAAGATTTACTTGCAATGGGCAAAGAAGATGTTTTATGGCTTTGTGGTATCTGTTCTGTGGGGAACAAGGATTCTGCAAATCTTTGTGGATTAAACATTGACCAGGTGAGGGCTTTTGATGTCAGGGCAGTAGACTGATGATTTAGACAGTCCTAGTGGTCTGTGCCTGAGACATCTTGCAGAACAGCACAGTCATAATCCCTCTGCTTGTGGATGATGAGAATGAGGGGTTGCACCATGAGAAACACAGAGCAGAAATTGCACAATTAGCTCAGGGAAGATTTTTCCCAAACTATTCAGTGGAATTCTTTCTAAAAGATACATGCCTGTAGAAACTTGTTCAGGAGAACAGTCAGATATTTCTCACCCCTGAATTAAGAAAAAATAGCTTTGTCATGGACTAAATTTTCTTCCTTCCAAGGGTGCCATTGCAGTGTTACATTTATCTTCATTCATTTATCTTCACCAGCTCGTGCCTCATGATCCCCTGCTGGAATCCCCAGCCTATACATAGAACCCATTTCTTTTAGGAGCTGTAGCTGGACTTTATGTGGGATCCTTTATGGCACCCTGAATGACACCAGATGTCTGACAAGGCAGTTACAGACTCACATGTCCATACACTCCATATTCACACTGAGGTAACTTTTACTCTTTCGGCCTAAGTCCCATCCCTAGCTGCCTGTATCATGTCCAGCTTTCCTGAAAACCCTTCCCTTAAAATGCATCATGAAAACAACCATTCCCAGCCTGCTCTTTCACTAAATTGGGTGTTTCATTGCCTACCAGCTACAGCACAGAAATGACATAAAAAGAAGAAAGAAGGTAGTTAATAGGTACTCTGTCCCCCCTATTTTTCTGGATGTGGAGCACCAGGATATTTCTGTAACCTTCGTAAGCAAGGATCCATATGGATGCACCAGTTGCTTTAAAAATAATTGTCAGCTTTCACCAGCATTCAGATGGGCCCTATTTCTGGCCCCATGCACGTAGCAAACAGAAGGTGCCATCTAGTGTCTCCAAGCAGTATCCAAAACTGAAATGAGAAATTGCTCAAATGTAGGTTTAATGTCTACTTTCTTACTAACTGACACAAAACTGGTCTTCAAAATGCACAAAATTTTCATTAAAGGGAGTTTTAAGCAAGACAGCACTTGTGTTTTCTCTCTCCCTTTGTCTTTCCACACTGTTTTCATCCAATGTCTGAGCCTGAACTCAGTTCAAGACTAGGGTGTTAAGGACTTGGATCCATTGGTTCCATTTTATTAGACAATTTGAAGTCATTCTAAGCAATAATTGTTCATTTTTTTCAACAAGCCAGGGCTTGAAATATAATTTTGCATATTACTAATAAACTTTTGTCCCACAGGGCTTGGTCCCATTTAAAGTAGAAAGCAATTTAGTCCTTTGATATGCCACAAAGAGAAAAGAGACAGTCTCAAAACTAGTAAAGTAGACAGCAGAGCTGTATCTATTAAAAGAATTAAATCCAGCTTAACTGCTTCTGCAGGTGCCTTTGACAAAAAATCAGAGTTCTGAAAATGCCAAAAGGTCAGCCTGAACCAATCCTTCTCAGATCTTGTTTTGGAGAGGACTGGTTTCTTGGGAGTGACCTAGGAAGCTGGTATTTGAGAAAGTAAAATCTTCTATCTGCATCAACAAGTGCCTCTGCTTTATCCAGCTATAAAGGACCAACTTGAAGCACCTGGAAATTTACTCAAAAAATACAAAGAAAAGTCTGGTAGCTGTTACTAACTTTAACTCTGGTACCTCTACAAGGGACCCTTGCACTTTTTCAGCAAAACCAGTAGAAAACATTTTATCACATCAGTGAAATGCCTTGAAAGAGCAGCCATACATATTAGCTGACCCTAACTGGCAGGTATCCTGCTACCTGCAAGGCTGAGATGAGGCCACAGAGCATGGGCCTCCCATCTGAACACTCAGAAGCTCAAGATGCTTCTCACTCCTGCAGGACTTCAGTAAAACAACAACTGCATGTAACAACAATCAAATGAAAATGAAAGAAATCTTCCACAAATTTATTTCTGCCTTTCCTCCTTGCAGGGTTAACTCTGTTGTAAAATGTCTGCCTGCTTTATAATGTTTTCTGCATAGGCTATATGCCTAAAGTAATCAAGAATTTTTCTGTGAGAACAAATTCCATAAATTATTCTGCTTTTTTTTCCCCACCCACAATTGTTAATCTTTTTACTTAAAACAAAATCCACAATACTGAATGAGGTTACATAATAGTTACAACTCTTTTTCCAAAAGTAAATTGTGTGTAGGGTATTTTACAACACATTCTACTCTGCAGATATTTTCCTTGATTACTGGGATATCTCTGTATATAAAAAAATCCTGCTTGTTTTGCATGCCTGATTCATTCTACTATGCCACTATCCAGTGTTCCTGATACGTCACTATCATTGAAAGGACTATAAACCCCTAGATATTCAACAACTGAAACATCAGAAAAGCAGTAAGATAAAATAAAGCTTTGGAAAAGAACATACCAAGAAGCACATTGAAAGGAGAGATGAGTTGGCACACTACTGTGAGTCAAGTTCCCTTGCCTTATTCACAAGCCATAGCAGGACTCCTGTGGGCTTGAAGCATTCAGTTGCCTTCTTTCAGGAAGCAAAGATCATGCACCTGTAAAGTTACCAGAAGGGTCTTTCTATATCTTTGAGCCAAGTACTCTGAAATCAGAAGAAAATGAGCACCATATCTTCCAAAACTGATCTTATTCCTACTTGGAGCCACTTAGAGTTGCATTTCATATGGAAAACTCTCTCTGAATGGTTATAAGCCTTCTTCTAATATCCCGAATAATTTATGTATAGGCAGAATTCACAGGCTTTTTTATTAATAATGTTCCTTACTGTAAACAATTCTTCTTCTTTCCTTTGCATTCACAGAGGTCAAACATGGAGTCTTAGAATATCAAAGCTGAAAAAAAATCAAGAAATCATGTAAGCCATTTCCATGTCCTGAGGTAGGATCATCACTATACATCCATATCATCCCTGAAACTTGACAGCAACTGCAGGTCTCCAGCACTGGTGAATAAAATACAGATCTAGGCAGCCTACTCCAGACACCATTGGAGGTATTTTTAGTTAATAGCTAATCTGCATCTTCCTCTCCTAAAAAATTAGGTTTGTTTCTTCTTGCCCCATCCACTACTGACATGGAAATCTGTATGGAAAACTTCCCTTTACACACTGCCTTTGAAGACTCCTTTTTAATAGAACAAATAATACCAATCAGGCCTCCATTCTCCTAAACCACACTTCTGAGACACGTAGCCATTATGGCCTGTTTCCAGCTGGCCCACATAAATAGGAGCTGTGGTGTTCAAGAACAGACACAATACCACAACCAAGACCTTACCATGCTGAAAAGTTTGAAATACTTCAGTCTTTTTCATATATGTACTCAAATATAAGTTTGAATTTTTGAATCATGGTTCCATTAGCTCCTGTTTCATTTTCTAAAGAGCTGCTATATGGCAGTTATTCCCTATCTCAACTGGAAAGTTACTGCAAATTGAACTGCATCCTATTTTCCACCTGATTTCTGAGAAAACAAAACATATGCATTTAGGCAACTGCTTTATCTGTTTACCTGGTACTTTTTCTTATTTCCTTCAATTTTCTTAGAACTCATTTGCCTCTGTATCTGATTTAGTTGAAGAGCTGCAGAGGAATTAAGTTCTTTCGAGTTGTGTGAAAATCAATGACCAGATAAAGGGAAAAGATGGAAATTACAGCTCCTGCAGTGGTTCAGGCTGCACCATGTGAGCTCACTGGGCATTTGTTTTGCCTGGTCTGCCATCTGGTCCCTCAGCCTTGGCTAGTTCAGGGCTAGCCTCATGTCCTGCTGCCCCTTGCCCAGCTCAGAGGCAGAGAACATGGAGAAGAACCAGCACCAGTGCAAAGCAGAGGTGAAAAATAATATGTGATGATGGGAAATGGCACCTTACAGGTAGGGCAGAGGGGATGAGGGGAAGGTTATGCTCATATAATGTGCAGGGCAGATACTGGTGTGGCAAACAAACTCACAGTTCCATGGATTGCCTGTTTTTCAGATTGTTCTCCAATCACCAGCATAGTGGTTTCTCTCAGGTTCCAGTAACTGACAAATTTAATAAGCACATCCCATCTCCTCATCTGAGACTTCGATAAAAGAACAGAGTCAAAACCCATCAAGGACAGATGGTGATAAACCCTCATCTCTGCCCCTTCCCTGCAGGCAGTGCAACAAGGATAACACTCTTCAAATACAATTTTTCAAAATAATTTTGTTCCTATTCTGTCTCAGGCTGTTTGAGTAGATTAAGCAAGCAAAGCTTTCCTGATTTCTTATTATGAAAGATGAGATGCTGGTCCCAGCAGCAGTTTCCACTCATCTTTATACAGTGTGAACCAGTCAGCTCCCAAGGCCTGTGATGGTGATTCTGTGCCATTCCCTTTCACATGAAAAAATAGTAAAGACATGATTATTTAAAGACCCCAAGACAAAAATTATCGCTTTAACAGTCTCTCACAATTGATACCACAAGGACAACTGGCAAAACAAATAATTCAATTTAATTATCAAGACATGAAAATATTCTTTTCCTCTAAGAAATACTGATAGACCTTTCAAGCTGTTTTCAAAGCAAGACACATTCCTCTAGTGCATTCACAGAACATATTTCACACCTGTTTTTCATAGTTTAATATTCTTTCTGCTCTGCATAACAGAATTCATTCAGTGCATTCACTTACAAAAAGCAGATACATGAAACAGGGAAAGGCATGTGCTGCTGCTGGCTTCTACTTTAGGACAAACTTTAGTACCTCTTCACTTGCAGATAAATTCTTGCCCTTTTGTTAAAATAGAAGTTCCTCTTCCCAAGACTCCAGGAGAAGGTTTGGAAATTTCCACATGCACCTATGCCCAAAGTCAAGGTGCTCTGTTTTCAGAGTACAGAGGGACAATGGTGCACTGTGGAGCTCAGATCCAAGAAGAAGAGAAGAAGAGCTGAAGACCTCCCAGAATCCACCAGTAAACCTAATGAGGCCAGATTTTGAGTTTGGAAAATACTTTATGGCTCTGAAGCATGATAACCCATGGCATGGAAGACTTTTCACATAAAACCTGCATGCTAAGTCAGATACTCAAGCCTAGGAAAGGATGCAGAGAACAGGTTTGCCCCCAAGGTTCTGCTGCATGAAACAAATTTCTAGAGGAGTACTGGCAGCTTCTGACATCTCACTTTTCTGTAGTGGATTGTCTTCTCTTTTCATCTCACTAATAATTTCACTCAATGCACAAGAGGCAGTCCTACATAGTCAATCTTCTGAAGGAAGTTTTTCTGGTTCTCTTTCTTGTCTTGTTTCTTATTTCTTTTATTCTTTGCATAATTGGAGAAAGTTGTGTATTTGGACTCAGAAGTTTTTCTGCTTTTTTTTCTCCTCAATGAAATAGACTGTAATTCATTATCCATGATACATCATTATTCACTGTAGATAAACACAAAGTCAAGAACAGTAAAACTTCATAGGAGGAGTACTCTCTGGGAAGCAAAGGCATTTTAGGAATCCAGTAGCTGGCTTTCATATTTTCAACAATCTAAAAAGCAAGGCCATCACAACTCATCTGTATGATGAGAAGCATTTGTAAACACCAGACTTCTTGAGGAATTATAGAGCTCCCTCCTGTTTACTGAACAGCTTGCCTACTAATATACTGGACAGCCAATGCCTTCAAGCCAAAACTTAGGTGTTTCCTCAGCTGGACTGATGCTACATCTATCTGTGTACTCAAAGGAGTATTTAGAAATTCTTTGCATCACCTATTCTGAAGAGCCTCTATCCACTTTGAACTTGCTCTTCAAAAATTCAGATTAATACAAAGAAACATATGAGAAAAGAAATTATTTTGATTTCAGGTAAGCTACTATCTATCCATCTAACAGTATGTTTCCCTCTCACCTTATCAACCAAACACTTCAAATTAAATCTTCAGCATAAGGTTTTGGAAAAGGAATGGAATATGATTTTAAAAAGTGAGTATCTTATCTTCAAAGATGCTGATCCTTTAAATGATTCTATTGGTATTTATTGCCTTGGTGAAGTATACACTGGGAACACAAGCTGCATAAAATAAGTTACAATCAATGCCTGAGTACTCTGTGACAAAACCACTGTGAGCTGTACATCAAAGAACAGGGACTCTTCTGAGTTCAGTGAGGAGAACAATGGCTTTTACTGAATACAATACATCAAACAACAATGCCACTACAGTCCTCTTCATTTAATTTAATTTATCCTTGATACTATTTTCAATTAATGAGAGGGCATCTTTAAAATTTCCAGCACTGTGTTGCAGAATCCTGGATATAAAACTAAACTGTAGCATGTGGGAATTCATTAAGTTGCACTTTTAATGCTTTGAAAACATGTAAAGGAAACATAGGCCTTATAAACAAATTTCCATACCTTCTGTCACAATCACAAACTTAGAGCAGTCCAATAGCATGGAACAATCACACCACTACAAAATGCTTTCCATGAGGAGAGGAAAATAGACCCCATCAGTTAAATTAATGTTTATATCACTGCAAATATCCCATATTATGGCTCATGCAAATATCTCTTACTAAGGTTTATGCAAATGCTATCCATTATTAGATTTATGGAAATAAGTGATTTGTTAATATAAGTTGTGCTGTTTCTTCAGGAAAGAAGAGATACAACTTTGCTGTGTGTATCAGTGGGGCTCAGAAATCCAAAATGCTGAAGGGGAAAAACTTCTTAAATAAACTTTGGTGGAAACAGATAGGAGGAAGGATGTGTTTGCTAGCGTGGGGAGATAGGTGGGTCTTGGTCACCAAAGCAGGTGAGACCAAAGCAAGACAGAATTGCTTGCAACTATTCAAGAGCCACAACTAAGGAAGGTATTTAATTGAGCCAAAATTGTTGGAAAAAACATAGCCACACATAGCTCTTGAGATGTTATATTTTTTAAGAGGGTAGAAGCAGCAGTCAGAGAAGGCTTTTGCAAATCTTATCCTTAACAGAAGAAGAAAGTGATTGAGAATGTGAGACTATGTGTGTAAAGGTAACATTCACATTCCCTAAGAAGGGAAGAGGCAGAAAACTGTAATTAAACAAGGATTTCAGGGAGTTAGATTTTAATAAACACAGAGAACTCACAGGTAAAATCCCACAGGTCTCACATATAAAGAGAAAAAGGGGTCCTGGAAACTTTGGGTAGAGAAGCTAATCTGCAAGTGACAGTTTTCCCAATACAGAGGGAGGACAGGAGCTGCAATGAGAAATCATTTTAGCTATCTCATGGTCTTTCCAATTATATCAAATGAGGGAAATAAGCATACATTCATAGAAACAAGGTCAGATTGATTGGGGAGTATACAAAATAATAGCATAAGCAATTAAGGGAAAAATCAGAAATTCACAGAGGAATTAAAAAAAAAAAAAAGAGAGAGAGATAAATCCATTTGTAGAGATATCAAGTACCAAGAAGATGACCAAGAAAAATGTGGATCTGTTGCTTTATTGGAAAGACAACCTATTGGCAAATGACACCAGGGAAGACCAAATACCTTCTGATGTTTGTCTTCACACAAAACAACAAATCAATTAGCTAATGAACCAAAGAGAGAGACAAGTCACTGTTCAGAATAGAGAAAGGATGGACTGGAAAGCATTTAAGTAAGAAAAGTGTTCTTGCAAATCAGCCAGGCCTCATGAATATTATCCTAGTGGATTAAACAATCTGATGTGAGCTATCTTTGAGCACACTTGGAGAACAGACAAGTTACTGTAAAACTTGAAAGGGAGACTCAGCTATAAAGGAGACAAAAGCAAGAGTAAACACAGAAGAATAGCTAGTTGTTTCCAGTTCCCCCAAGCCACTGAAACAAACAACCCAGTATCTTTAAGTATCTATAAAGCAAGGAAATAAGTAACAGCCAATGTGGATTTGTCAAGAACAAACATTAAGCTTAAATAGTTTCCTTTTGTGGATAGAGGAGAAATAGCAGAAGTCACATAGCTGAACTTGGAAAACAGAATTCTCATATATTAACTACAGATTAAATCACTGCAGCAGAAGAGCAAAAGTAATGTTTCTGCAGGGTTATCTTAGAAACAGAACTATCTATTACCAACTGATAAAAAAGAGCAGAATCCCATCAAATCTGAAAATTAAAAATTAAATTAAATAGAAGAAGAAAATAAGCTTTTGAACAGGGTTAGAATTAAAAGTAATTGCTAAACTGAAGAAACCTTTTCTAAAATAGGCCATGATTCAGCAAAGAAAAGTACAGAAGTCTACACTTAAGCAGGAATAATGAGTTGCAGGACTGGACCAGACAAGCAGGTCTGCAAAGATCTAGCATTTCAGTGGATCATAAGCAGAACAGAAGTCAATGATGTCATGTTGTTGACAAAACTTATATATTCTACTGGGTCGTAACATAACTCATAAAAAAAGTAATAAATTATTCATCTGGCCTATCCACACTGGTTAGTTCTGAGAAAGTACAGAGGATGGCACTTAGAATGATGAGAGATCTAGAAAACATGACCTACCAAGTAAAGAGGTTATTCAGTCTGGAAAGATGACAACCTCAACTCAAGAAAATCCCAAACTGGAGACAGGGCTGCCTAAAGGGAATATGGGAATTAATGGGCTGCATCTGTAACAAAGAAGATACAGATTAGCTATTAGAAAAAACCTTCTATCACTGAGGATACAGAAGGATAGAAGAAGCTGTAGCAGGAATGTGAAAAATCCAGCTTTTGAGATATTAAAGACTAGGTTGTATTAGTGCTTGTCAAGGAAAGTTGCTGACAGGGAGTTTCTGCTTTTTGGCATGGGAATAGACTAGATGACTTCTTGGAGCCTCTCTCAACCATATAATTTTATGATTTTGTGCTTCCAAGATGATGAAGCTAATCAAACCAGCTAATTAACATGTCTTTACACATCTCAGTTCTAGTCTCAGAATTGTATCAACCTATCTAGGAAAGCAGCTCCAGTAGATTTACTTTGCAGCCACAGTGTTAGGAACAGTCTTTAATGAAAGCTGACTCTGCAGAACTAGTCTATGTCAACTCTATAGGCAAATGGCAAGATTATAGACTCCTGAGTTGAGGCAGCAACCTGGAGTTAAATCCTATCCCTCTTCAGGGCTGTGCAAGTCCCACTGGCTGACTTTGGTCCCAAAGGATTTGGTCCCCAGACCTGCTCTCTGAGCTGGATTTGACTGCTCAGTGAGGACCCAGGCAGATACTGGATGCTCCAGCAGCCTGGGGTTCTACTCCAAGACACTATCTGGGCTATTTTAAAGCCAAAAAAATTGCTACTCACTTTTTTTTTAAATGTGCATGACCTGAAAACTTACAGTCTCATCCTATTATTGACTGCACACATAAAATGTGAAAACAAAGCTAAGTCATAAAACCATGGCCTAAATATATCTTAATTTTCTTTTATACAAAAGCTGCCAAGTTACAGGTACAGAAGCATATTTTTGTTTTTAATTTTTACTGGCTCCAGTAGGTGTGCTTTAATTTAGAAGTTGTTTGTACGTAATTTTTAAGCAAGTCAGAGCTGATTTCTAGGAAGTCAAACACAAATTCCCTTCACCATAAAAAAAGATAATTATACTGTGCATATTTTATTTGCCACTAGGTGGGAGTGGAACATAATCTTCTAGTTAGTATTTAAGCAGTATCAATAGAGAAAGTGAAAGAAAAAGTATATTTTCTTGGCTGGTCACTAGAGAAAGATAATTCTGTTGATAGAGAATGACTTCAGTGATTCATAGGTGTCTACAGCTACGAGCCACGGGAACAACACTGAATTTTTATTTAAGACTTCAATAAAGTACTGATAATTCATAAGAAAACACTGACTCCTATTCAGAATGCAATTTTTAAACCTTTTTTTTCAGTCAGAATTAAGAACGACAAGATTTACTTATTTTTCTAAAACTTACACACATATCTGATGCATTTTCAAGGAAGTGCCTCAAATAATATACTATTGCTCAGTCCTGCCACCTCTTTCTACTGCTGCATCTCTTGTCAGTATTGAGAACACTGCATATCTATATAAATAGTCTTCAGATACTTTTCACGATTGGTATACACCTAGAAATAATGCTCTTTTTTATCACATAAGGCCCACATGTGGTTCTTTCCACATTTATTTGCAATAATAATATTAATAATATTTTTGAAAGCCTCTGTGTGGTAAAAAAAGGGTGTTTCTTACAATAAAATATCCTGCTCAATAATCCTTCTGCGTGTGTCTGTACCTGATTTGAAACAGGTACCCTTTTCTTAAAGCACAATATCTTAGTCTCTTATTAGTAATCAGCAATTGCCATCTTAAACTACAACTGGATCATCAAAGAAAGAATGAACTACAATCAGAGGTTGCAGTCTTCTCTTCCTTCTTTAGAAAGCTTAACACTAAAATAATAATAATAAATTAAAAGATATTTTGACTCTTTCTTGGAAAAATACAAAGTTAAAGCATATGTTAAGAAGAATACACTAGAGGTTTCTAACATGGTGGTGAAGATGGAAAGATTTTGCATCACCTCTCTTGGTGCAAGAGTTTTTGGTGAAATTAGTAAGGAGCTGATTTGAACAAACACAAGGAAGCAATTTTCATACAACATGCAGTGAAACCATAGAACACTGCATTATGATTGCTATGAAGTAAAAATAAAATCAGTTAATTAATTGATACCTACTCCAATTATGGAAGGATAAATCGGTTATGTTTTTGATATTGATTTATTTTTTTTTTATCTTCTTCAGTATTAAAAGGAAGAACTAAGATGAAAAAAACCCTGTAGCATCTATATGGAACTAGTACAAGATGAAGGAGTGTATTTTCCCCTTGGCTTTGAGAGCATCTCAGTCCTTGCTTGAGCCTTGAAAGTCCAGCCCTGCTTTGGGAACAGCTCTGCAATGGCATGAAGGAGGCATGGTGCTGCTCTACAAAATATCATCAGTGCTTCCCTTCCAGACAGACCGAGTCTGATGACTGCTGGGCAGGACAGGCTGGTATCTCACTATACTTCAACATTTAGGGACAGCTGCAGGCAGGCATATGTGTGTCTGGTGTCCCAGGTATTTGTGGACTCCCTCTGCCGTTCTTCAGGGTGTAGCTGACTCTCTCTGAGTCACCATACACAGCTCCTGCCATGTGCCCAGAGACAGCCAACAAGGTACACACAGCTTAGCTGGGCTTCCACCAGGAAGCATTTCTTGGTCAGACAGCTGGGGTTTAAGGAGTTACCAGGCATTAGTATACTCCCCACACTGATAACACACCTAAGGGAGCCTTTGCTAGCCCAGCAGGCATCAGGCAGGTGGGGAAGGGTCAATTCTGCAACTCCATGCTGTGACCTACCACCTCCTCACTACAGTTCTCCTTTAGGATTTTATACCTTTCCATGTTGGTCAGTTTTGCCTCCCAAATCGCTCACAACAGCCCTACCTGGACCTGCAATTCTGCCTTCCTTATGTCCCATGATTTTACTCACAGCTTGGCCATACCAGTGGGTGCCTGAGCTGGGGCTGCACAGCTGGGACAAATCCAAGCTGGATTCTGGGCATAGGAGTCCCTGGAGAGGGGGCTCAGCACAAGGTAAAACAATGCAGTGGTTAAACCACGTGCCATCTCCAGGTGGTCCTAACATAAATTTAACCTCCCTGGGACACTAGTGGTAATTCTGTGGTCAAAAATAGTAGGGATGACGCACACCCTGCTGCTCATCCCCTCCCCAACTGCACACCCATGACAGCCAACCTGTGACAAGGGAATATAAAGCTGCTCTGCCAGCTCCTAGTAAGAACTGGAGTCTCTTTGTGAGACAAAAGACTTTGTTTGTGGTAAGTAAAACTTCTCTTTATGAGAAGGAAATTCTGTAACCTTTTCCTCATGTTTTTGCTTTCATGTGGCTGTACAGTTTGGTACAACAGATTTGCCTGCAGCACAAATCAGTCTCTTTTGTGACCAGGAGTTACTAGCAGGATGTCATGGAAACAGATTGAGCTCTTAAAATGAAGACTTTATTCACATTAGAAAATTGTTTACACTGAGTCCAGGATAGAGTGAAGTGAAGCTGCTGAAATATCTTCTCAGAGCTCTGAGGACATACAGTTTCCTACATACTGTCCTGACTATTAATAATTTGGGGGAAAAAAAATGCATCTAATTTTAATGAAATCAGATGAAAGTTTTCAAAGCATGCCCTCAAGACACACATTGGGTACACTTGAGAGCTGGTGCCTCAGCAGTCAGTCCACATGACCTTGGACCCTTGACCCACCGGCACACTGGGACCTGGTACCTTCCACACCATTTCTCCCCATGTCCTCAAGTGATGCAAGATTCCCTGCTCTCTTTTCTTCCCCTCTCCCCTCACATTCTTTTTCCAAGGAAGGATCCAGCATCCCCTCTCCTGCTTGACATTTTAGCCTAATTTTTGTACTTTCTGCTTGCAGCGGTGAGCTAATGGGGAAAGGGACACTTCCATAATTAGCAATTTTTAAGAGTGGGAGCGGATGCTTCTGGGACATTGTGACTTCTGTGCAGCAGAGTTCAAAATTATAATCAGGGTGAGTGACAGAGACATGGCGTGCCTGGGGACTGTGGAGGACAGTTAGTAGGACAGAGAATGCAGTGTATGCTGGCACCATCCCAGAGGAAGCTTCTTAACCAAGGATGTGTTTCATTAGGGTGGTATCAAAAAGACAGGGCTTGTCAGTGTGGAACAGAAATACACACAGTCATGGAGAAAAGGCAATTTTTTTCCAGAAGAGCTTGAAATGCTCATCCTAGTTTGTAATTTTTTCTCCTAGCAGATGTGTTTCGACACAGATAAGGCTAATTCTCCCCTGACACATGTTTATACACCTTTACCCATATATCTGCTCCCTGGTCTAACTTGGAAATGAGTCTTGGTTTGAGCACACTGTTGAACTAGATGGTCCTTCAGAGACTCTTTTCCAGCTGGAATTATTTTGTGATTTGATATTTTAAATCACTAGAAAGCACTGTTGTAGCCGACAAGTTCGCTTTTAAGAGTCATTTTTCACTCACAGTGCCTCCATACAAATGACAAATGCAATGCCAAGCAGTCAGAAAGCACGCTTCAGGTGTTTCACCGTAGGCTTTGACAGCTCAGATCACTCCCTAGCAGTTATCCTGGCTGGGTCTGCCTAATAGGGGCAAAGGGCAGGATCAGGGGCTGTCATCTCCAAAGAGATGATGGCTGCCTCTCGTTTGACCTATCTTCCTTTTATAACAGCTGAGAGTAACATGAGCTGTGTTTCAGCCCAGATACTTACTCTTAGCTGCTTCAAACGAACAGCAGGCAAAGAAGAAAAGAATCTTACGAAACAGCTAGAACACTCTATTTACCAGTATGACTTTTATGCAGTGAGACACAATTAACTTTTAATACTATTTATAATTTTTGAAATTTACTCAGTTTGGTCAGTAATTCCATTTTTGCACTCAGAGGAAGTGCCTCTGGTGATTCGACTACTCTTAAAGGAAGAATGCAAAGCATTTTCAATATCCTAATGCCAGCCAACAAAGCACAGACATAAATTAGTTTGGAAATTATGGGGTGAGGTGCACAATAATGCTCATGAAGAATAAGCAGGAATTCCAATTAAAAGTAAAATTGCAAAATACATCCAATCAAATTATGCAAATCACAGGGAAATAGAACCATATATTTTATCTGAGAAAGTGACTGCTACAGCTAGAGTGACAGAACAATTTTTCACGTTTTGAAATAGCTCTGGAGGGAAAAGCTTCACAGCTTTATTTAAAAACTATTCAGACCAGAGGTACTTCTGGTGATTAGCTGCTTTGAGAATTTCAGTTATGACAATAAGCAGAGATATAGTATAAGAAGTACCTTAAATGATAATTTTACCCATGAAATAAGTGTACATAAGAACCAAATCAGAAGGAGCATAGCAAATAGATTCACATGTACTTTGTAGACATGCACATTTCATTTTTATATTACAGAAGAGGATTTTAAAACACAGCTAAAGAAAGTATTTTTTGCAATGAAATAGAATAACGTAAAACTGAGGGGAAATGGTTGATCCTGAAGGGTCCTAGAAGAACCTGCTAATTTCAACACAAGTTCATATTACCTTTTAAGCCCTGATGAGAGTAAATCAACAGTATTCAATTTCAGAGTGGAAAAAAAAGAGCAACTAAACCTGCAACGAATTCACCTCTCCTGTGACCTCAGTGGGACTCCTGGCCTATGGGTTTAAAAACAGCAAGGAGCATGACACACTAACTGAGTATGAGTTTAACTCAGGAAAAACACTAAACACTGTGGTTAGTTGACCTTGTCTGGACACCAGGTGCCCATGTACCACTCTACCCCTCTCCTGGTCACCCGGATAGAGTGGAGAGAATATAACTAAAGACTCATGGGTCAAGATAAGGACAGGGAGAGACTGCTCACCCACTACTGTCATGGGCTAAACAGACTTGGGAAAATTGGTTTCATTTATTACCAGTCAAATCAGAGAGGAGGGATGAGAAACAAAACCAAATCTCAAAGGCTCTTTGCCCCATCTCTCTCTTCTTTATGGGCTCAACTTCCCCCCGGTTTCCTCCACCTTCTCCACTCAGGAGCTATGGGATACAGGAAATGGGGACTGGGGTTAGTTCATCACATGTTGTCTCTGCTGCTCTTGCCTCCTCAGAGGGAGGACTCCTCACTCTCCTCCCCTGCTCTCCAGCATGGGGTCCCTCCTACAGGACATGATCCTTTATGGACTTCTCCAACTAAGTCTTTCCCATGGGCTGCCGTCCTGTACCAATTGCTCCAGCATGGATCCCTTCCATGGGGTGCAGTCCTTCAGGAACAGGCTGCTCCAGTCTGGGTGTCCTACAGGGTCACAAGTCCTGGCAGCAAACCTGCTCCAGAGTGGGCTGATCTTTCCATGGGGCCACAGGTCCTCCCAGGAGCCTGCTCCAGTGTGAGCTTCCCACATGGTGGTCACTCCCTCCTTTGGGCACTCACCTGCTCCAGCACAGGATCTTCCACAAGCTGTAGGTGGATGTCTGTTCCACTGTGGACCTCCACGGCTGCAGGAGCACAGCTGCCTCACCATGGTCTTCACAACAAGCTTCAGGGGAATCTCTGTTCTANACTACTCTTAAAGGAAGAATGCAAAGCATTTTCAATATCCTAATGCCAGCCAACAAAGCACAGACATAAATTAGTTTGGAAATTATGGGGTGAGGTGCACAATAATGCTCATGAAGAATAAGCAGGAATTCCAATTAAAAGTAAAATTGCAAAATACATCCAATCAAATTATGCAAATCACAGGGAAATAGAACCATATATTTTATCTGAGAAAGTGACTGCTACAGCTAGAGTGACAGAACAATTTTTCACGTTTTGAAATAGCTCTGGAGGGAAAAGCTTCACAGCTTTATTTAAAAACTATTCAGACCAGAGGTACTTCTGGTGATTAGCTGCTTTGAGAATTTCAGTTATGACAATAAGCAGAGATATAGTATAAGAAGTACCTTAAATGATAATTTTACCCATGAAATAAGTGTACATAAGAACCAAATCAGAAGGAGCATAGCAAATAGATTCACATGTACTTTGTAGACATGCACATTTCATTTTTATATTACAGAAGAGGATTTTAAAACACAGCTAAAGAAAGTATTTTTTGCAATGAAATAGAATAACGTAAAACTGAGGGGAAATGGTTGATCCTGAAGGGTCCTAGAAGAACCTGCTAATTTCAACACAAGTTCATATTACCTTTTAAGCCCTGATGAGAGTAAATCAACAGTATTCAATTTCAGAGTGGAAAAAAAAGAGCAACTAAACCTGCAACGAATTCACCTCTCCTGTGACCTCAGTGGGACTCCTGGCCTATGGGTTTAAAAACAGCAAGGAGCATGACACACTAACTGAGTATGAGTTTAACTCAGGAAAAACACTAAACACTGTGGTTAGTTGACCTTGTCTGGACACCAGGTGCCCATGTACCACTCTACCCCTCTCCTGGTCACCCGGATAGAGTGGAGAGAATATAACTAAAGACTCATGGGTCAAGATAAGGACAGGGAGAGACTGCTCACCCACTACTGTCATGGGCTAAACAGACTTGGGAAAATTGGTTTCATTTATTACCAGTCAAATCAGAGAGGAGGGATGAGAAACAAAACCAAATCTCAAAGGCTCTTTGCCCCATCTCTCTCTTCTTTATGGGCTCAACTTCCCCCCGGTTTCCTCCACCTTCTCCACTCAGGAGCTATGGGATACAGGAAATGGGGACTGGGGTTAGTTCATCACATGTTGTCTCTGCTGCTCTTGCCTCCTCAGAGGGAGGACTCCTCACTCTCCTCCCCTGCTCTCCAGCATGGGGTCCCTCCTACAGGACATGATCCTTTATGGACTTCTCCAACTAAGTCTTTCCCATGGGCTGCCGTCCTGTACCAATTGCTCCAGCATGGATCCCTTCCATGGGGTGCAGTCCTTCAGGAACAGGCTGCTCCAGTCTGGGTGTCCTACAGGGTCACAAGTCCTGGCAGCAAACCTGCTCCAGAGTGGGCTGATCTTTCCATGGGGCCACAGGTCCTCCCAGGAGCCTGCTCCAGTGTGAGCTTCCCACATGGTGGTCACTCCCTCCTTTGGGCACTCACCTGCTCCAGCACAGGATCTTCCACAAGCTGTAGGTGGATGTCTGTTCCACTGTGGACCTCCACGGCTGCAGGAGCACAGCTGCCTCACCATGGTCTTCACAACAAGCTTCAGGGGAATCTCTGTTCTAGTGCCTGGAGCACCTCCTGGCCCTATTCACTCTTCTGTGGGATCTGCCTGCACAGAATAAAGACAGCTGCCCATGAATAACCCTCACCTGCTGTCAGAAAGATCTTTATTTTGGTGAGCTGCTGCTGATACAAGGAGCAGGTTGGTACCTCATGAAACATTCTCTCAGTTTCTTCTTTTTTCTCACAGAATGTAAGTGCCTTTTAAGATGGCAGGGTTTTTTTCCACTACACAAAAAGCATCTTTTCCCCCTTTTCATTGCTTAGATGAAGAAAAGTATCTTTGTGACCCAAAGCCTATAATTTCATGCAGATATATAGAAAGGGTAAGGACAGAGTTGACTTATTAATGGTCTCTCGTCCACTTGTTCTTTGCCCAGACATGCAGTAGGCACCAAATTAATTTGCTTCCATGATACACTTCTTCCAGGAGACCAGCTTCATTGGAAGAAGAGGGAAGAGGCTTACAAAAACTTCTTAGCATGCAACCACAACTAGTGCATCTCAGTCCATTGAGAGCACAGAAGAGCCTGGTTAGCAGGGTGTCTTTCTCCCTTTCTGGGAAGCTACACCAAAAGCTATTGTCATGCAGGGAGAGTTCTTCAGCATTTAATCTGGTTATTTCAATAGAGCTAACTTTACCAAACCACTTCCCAAATGGATGTCCAAGCAGTCTTCTCTGCAGCATTTCATACAGAGACAAGCACCAGCCATGGGCTCTCTGTGCTCTGCATGGAGTCTATGCATTGATTCCTGCAGCACTCCACTTGCAGGATCCATTGATTCCTGCAATCCCTCTGCAGGATTTCTGAAATTTCTAGCACAGAGACAAAGGTATGTAACTTCAGTCAGCAACTTCTCCAAGTACCCAGCTAAAGGTTCTGCCAATCCCTCACACTTGGGGTTTCCTAGTCTACCAATTTTTCAAGACCATTGGTAGAACCAGCAAGCAGGGAGGAAAGCAGTCCTCCTCCCAGCTCCCATGCAATGTGATAGAGGATCTAGACCCATTCCTACCTAAATGGCATAATTACACTGGAAATCCCATCACCATAGGCTTTCACAACAGAAATAAGAGAGGGATATCCTGGAATAATCCCAGAGCCAAGTGAACCGAACTGCTCTTGGTGGGCAGCTACAACTCTTCTTTAAATAGACAGGAAGCCTGCAGTAACTAAACACCAAAGAGATGCCTTGTGGGGAGATCTGCCATGGTAAGCACAGAAAGGGATTAAAAAGGAAGGAACACAACATGGGCACTGCAGGACACAGATATGTGAGGGTTCTTGAATACATTCAGGGTAGGATAGCAAAGTTGCTGAAAGGGCTGGAAGCCATGTCCTGTGAGGAGCAGCTGAGGACTTTGGGCTTGTCTAGTTTGGAGAAAAGGAGGCTGAGGAGAGCTCTTTGCACCTTCCTTTGGAGGGGAAGTGAAGAGGAAGATGCTGATCTCTTTTCCTTGGGATCCAGCAATAGGATGTGTGGAAATGAGTAAAAACTGTGTCAGAAAAAGGTTTCGACTGGATATTAGGAAGCACTTCTTTACAGAAAGAGTGGTCAAACCCTGGAAGAGACTTCCTAGAGAGGTGGTTGATGCCCCAAGCTGTCAGTGCTTAGGAGGCATTTTGACATAGCCTTAATAACATGCTTTAACTTCTGGTCAGCCCTGAAGTATCAGCTAGTTGGACTAGAATATCGACACAGGTCCCTTACAACCAAAACAGTTATATTCTTTTTCTACCATTACACCTTCCTGAATTGGTTTTTACTTTGATTTTTCTGATATCATTTTGATAGTTAAGACAACTAATTTTCTTTTTGTAAAGAATTGACCATCTCCAGTTCATTGACATTAGACTTGTGTTAATGTTAATGCATGGGTTTAATTACACTGTTTATCTAAACACTGTTTGTTGTCCACTTAACTGGGAAGAAATAAGAATTGGTAAAACAAGCATAATGAAGCAGCAAGCACCCCACACAAGCCAGTAAAACCATGCCCAACAAAACGATCACAAAATCACAGAATATCAAGTTTGGAAGAGACCTTCAAGATCATCTAGTCCGACTATCAACCTAGCACCATCATTAAGGAATGCTGCTGAATAGAGAGATTTACACATTATATTTAGTAAATAAAACTGATACTTCATTTGGCAAATAGCCATCAGACAATGCAAATAAAGTGAATCTGGAAGGTGATGTTCATATCCTCACCCCACACATATTTCATGCTGTTTAATCTCAAAGCAGCTCATATGATGGTAATTGCTCAGTGCAATTTGCACAAGGCATGGATATGTGCACAGACTACAGTGTTTTACTCTAGTGATTTCCACTAGTGCAAGTTCATTGTTTGTGGTTCATTCTGTGTGAGAAAAAAAGAGCAAAAACAACATAAAAAAACAAACAAACCTCTGGCATCAGAGAGGCTTCCTTAAAAATTCTGGCTAAGCTCAAAAGCAGTCCTTTCTGTAAAGAATCTTTTTCATCAGGGAATCATTAAACAAGAAAATTATTTAGGCACATTTGTTCATAATTTAGAAGCCAAATTAAGCAACCCCACAATCTGTCTCACTTTTTAAAGACCCTTTTATTGATTCATCCCCGAACTTACTTTTGCTGTTTCTCTCTTGTGGGAGGCTCAGTTAAGTGAGGAAGTGGACCTTGCCTAAGCACCCTGAGTATCCACTCAGCCCAGTGCTCCTGGGCAATCTTTCTCTGCTCCATTAACAGTGTCTCTGCTGTGCTGCCTGCCTGACACTTTCCATGATGTGCCAGGGGTTTGATTCAGATGTGGCTCCATTTGTCTGGTACAAGGCTGCCTCACTGAAGGCTCCTTTTCCCAGAGTCTTAATGTTGCATCTTTCCTAGCAGGAAAATTGTTCCTTCCCGTCATGAAGCCCTTCTAACCCTCACCTGTGCTTGCACCTCTACCTGTGCAAGGTACAGCATTTCCCACACATAACATAGCATTATGGAAGTTCTGTAGGCAAAGGCACCTTCAGGACAATGCAGGATTTCTCCGTGGTAGCTCCCGAGCCTGAAGGAGCCCAGTTGTCACCAGACCTG
The DNA here is from genome assembly GCA_013400775.1 of Chaetops frenatus. Lineage (NCBI taxonomy): Eukaryota > Metazoa > Chordata > Aves > Passeriformes > Picathartidae > Chaetops > Chaetops frenatus. The sequence goes on along the minus strand of VZTR01008429.1, from coordinate 349,024 downwards.
CCAAGCACTATAAAAAATGTGAGTAGACTGCTGACAAACACAGGCATGTGAGGACAACTGGTGACATTGCTGGAAAGAAGCGCAAGCCAACTGCATGGACTCTGAGTGGCTTTGGTATGGAAATAAATCTTACACAGCATAAGATCTCTAAAAACAGAGATGAACCAAGCCACAGCACGAAGCTGCTCCTGCTGCAAATGCCACGTGTGAGAGGCAATGCTGACAACCCTCAGAGCCTGATTATCTGAATCCAGATGGGTGGTAGCCCCAGAAGCTGTGCACATTTCTTAGAATCAGCTAACCCTCAAGATAATCACAGCCAAGCATTTCCTTGCTAAAACATCAAAATATGTTCTTAGTCAAAGCAACCACACCTTGACTGTCATGTCTGCAAAGCTACTTCCTGCTATCACACAAATTAGACTGTTTTACCTGAGAAACTGGATTATTACCTGCCATGAGACTCTTCTAGTCCTTGATGTAGCAGGAAAATAAGTATCTCTTCACCGCACCCTCACACTTTTCTAGATCTAACCTTTGAAAAAGTTCTTGAAACATACAATTCACAAGCAGATGCTTTCATCAGACAGCTCACTTGCTCTGCAGCAGGTAAGTCACTTCTGAGAGGTGTGGGAATGCCAATCAGTATAACCTAAAGGAAGAGCTGCTGGTTGCCTGGAGAATGCTACATTACCATGTAGGATGCTGCTGCATCAGCGTGCTGGTTTCTTCTCTATCATTGAGGACAAACAGAGGTCTATTTCACTTCATAATCTGTTTTGGGAAAAGACTGTTTCCTTCTGAGAAAGAACTTTAGGATTCCGTTCAGTCACTATATTCTGTAGCTGATAGACAACCAACTCATCACGTTAACAGTTTTCCCATTAGGATCAAAATTTGCCATACTGGGTCCAGTTTAAAATCCTTTTAACCTGGCACCCTCTCTGCAATTGAAAGCACATCCAGACATTTCATAGGGAATCAGAAGGTTGGAAGGAACTCTCAAGCTTCTATTTTTAATGGTCCTAATGCCTCCAGTTTAATATCTCAGATGTTTTGTCATCTTTCATTCATAGATATTCCAGATGGGAACGTGGCAGATGCTTAATATTAAAGGATGATATGCCAGGGATAGGACATGTGTCTTACTGCATTAGGAGCGAAGCATGCAGGCCAGAAAGTAGAAGTGAGGACCTGTGTATTTACAGACAGAACCCTAATGGAAGTTTTCACCTGCCACTTCCATCACTGAATTTTCCCAGGGGTATTCAATCACTATTTTTTCATTCTGGATCTTTGTTCATATTTTCCAAAACAGAACAATATCCTCCTAAGGAAACACATTTGGTGGTGCCAAAGGAGACCAAATATAGCAAGAGTCGTGAAGGTGGTTCTCTTCCTGTCCCTATTTCCAAACAACCTACTTTCCAAGCTAGGCATGGCTTGCCTAGGAAGACTTCTACAATTATAACACATCCAGGACCTGGAACAACAGTGGTTCTGGTACAGCAGACAAAAACAGTGGCTGAAGTATACCCAGCATCCAAATAACAAGCACATAAAACACAGAGATAAAACATCACACATCCACTTTTTCCATAGATTTTCTCTTTATATTGCACTATATGCCTGGGGGGAAAAATCTGGGGCAGAGTTTTTTTGCTGGTCCAATGTATCATTGATTTCCTTTGAGAATTTTTAAGAACAACAGAATGTGTCTGTCCCTGTATTTTCGAAGCATTTGTATCAGCAAATCAAAAAAAAAAAAAAAGGGAGGAAAAAAAAAGGTCATCTGAGGAAAACAGAAAACAAGCAAAAACCCTGCAGGAGATTTTTCTACAAATCTATCATTCTTTCCTGCAGATCTTTTTTATTCCATTTTCTTATATTAATCTTAAAAAAAACCCAACACATATTCATTAATTTTTTCCCCAACCATTTTATTAGACTATTGCCATGGCTGGACTTTAGAACAATAGAAATGCTGTGAAGAAACAAAAAATTAGTTGCACCTTATTTACCAAAACTATCAGAATTTAAATACCCTGTCCCACAAAAAGCTTTCATTAGATAAATATGATCTTCCCTGAAAGATCTAAATTTATCTATACTGAGATTCTGTCAATATCAAGCAAATATTATTCTGTTAAGGCTAATCAGAGGTGTGGTGATTTCTAAACCTTCTGTTTAAATGGCTGCTACTGTTTGCCAGTGTTTATTAACTGCAATAGAGCTCACTTGAAAGAGATAAACCATCCATCAATAGGACATGCCCCTTCAGCTGTTGTTTTATCAAATGCTTTAAGTATTATTCTTTTTCATTAGCTGTTTAATCAAACATCTGTCTGTCTTTCATCTTTTTACAAAAAAACTGCCACAGCAAACTACCTCTGACATGTCACCCCTTGCAATGGTGATATTGTGGGTTTTTTTATTTTCATTATACTTTTCAATCTCCCCCACAGAAAGAAGGCAAGCAAAGGATAGTATGTTTTACTGAACCATACACAAAAAAACCCAGTCCAGCATGCATTTTCAGACATCCAGCCCTTCAACACACTGGTTAAAAGAGAGGAAAGTCCTTTTACTATTTACACTTATTTACGTATTATATTAAAATATATAAATGTTAGAACCATAAAACAAGAGAATACTACTAAAAGCATGCTCCTGTTGCTGTAGAAACTGAGCTTGATTTTTTTTCTGCTACACCAGTGAGAAGCAATTGAATGCAAATCAACATCTTGGCACCTAGACATTTTACGATAAAGAAGGTGTAAGGCAAAACAAAGAGATATTTAAAATACTTTTGTTAAAAATATACATTAGATAATGTTTTCAGGTAGAGCTGGAGGGGGAAAAGTTGTTATACAGGAACGAAACAACCATTATAATCACAGAATAAATAACGGTTTGAAAAGACCTCCAAGACCATTGAGACCAACTTTTGACTGAATACTACCTTGCCAAGTAAACCATAGTGCGAAGTGCCATGGCCAGTTGTTTCTTGAACACCTCCAGGGATGGTGACTCCACCATCTGCCTGGGCACGCCATTCCAACGCTTGACCACCCTTTCAGAGAAGAAAATCTACCTGATGTCCAACCCGAACCTTCCCTGGCACAGGCTGAGGCCGTTTCCTCTTGACCTGTCACTTGGTGCTGGGGAGAAGAGGCTGATCCCCACCTGGCTACAGAATCCCTTTAGGCAGTTGTAGAGAGCAATAAGGCGCCCCCTGAGCCTCCTTTTCTCCAGGCTGAAGACCCCCAAACCCCTCAGGCGCTCCTCAGAAGACTTCCTCTCAGGTGCTTTCTCAGCTCAATTGCGCTTCTCTGGACACACTCCAGCTCCTCAATGTCCTTCTTGTAGCAAGTGGCCCCGAACTGGACACAGAGCTCGAGGTGTGGTCTCAGCAGCGCTGAGAACAGGGGGACAATCACTGCCCTGATCCTGCTGGCCACACTAGTTTTGATACAAGCCAGGATGACATTTGCCTTCTTGAGCACACACTGGCTCATGTTCAATGGCTGTTGATCAGCAGCCACAGGTCCTTTTCCACTTGGCAGTTTTCCAGCCACTCTGTCCCAGCCTGTACCTCTGTATGGGGTTGTTGTGACTTCACTTTATTGAACCTCTGACTTCAGCCCATTGGTCTGGTCTGTCCAGATCCCTCTGCAGAGTCTTCCAACCCTCCCACAGACAGGCATTGCTGTCATCTGCGAACTTACTGAGGATACACTCCATCCCCTCAGCTAGACCATCGATAAAGACATTAAGTATCTTTACTAGCCCCCATACTGAGCCTTGGGGAACTCCACTGGTGACCACCTGCCAGCTAGATCTCACTCCATTCACTATCACTCTCTGGGCCCATTCTGCCAGTTCTTAACCCAGCAAAGAGTGCTCCTGTCCAAGCCAGGGGCTGCCAGCTTTTCCAGGAGTATGCTGTGGGAGACTGTGTCAAAGGCCTTACTGAAGTACAGGTAGGCAATATCCACAGCCTTTCCCTCACGCACTAGGTAGGTCACCAGGTCATAAAAGGAGACCACCTTGTTGGTGAAGCAGGATCTGCCTTTCCTTAACCCATGCTGGCTGGGCCTGATCCCCTGGTTGTCCTGTCCATGCCGTGTGATCACGCTCCAGATGATCGGTTCCATAACCTTCCCAGGCTCTGAGGTCAGGCTAACTGGCCTACAGTTCCCCAGATCCTCCTTCCAACCCTTTTTTCATCCAGGCATCACCTTGGCCAGCCTCCAGTCACCTGGGACTGCCTAAGTTAACCAGGACTGATGATAAATGATTGAGAGTGGCTTGGAGAGCTCTTCCACAGCTTCCTCAGTACCCCTGGATGGATCCCATCAGCCCCATGGAGTTGTGAGTGCCTCAG
>VZTR01008429.1:320972-333754 GCA_013400775.1 Chaetops frenatus | reverse complement strand
GGCAGCGGCGTGCTGGGGGCCGGCTCTCGGTGGCTCGGGAGCGCAGGCGTTTCCCGAAGGAGGTCAGAGCGGGTGCCCGGCGCGATGGAAGCGCCCTTGTGTGCACTCCCCTCGCAGGGGCTCCGTGCCCCCGTCCGAACTTGGCCGGCAGGAGCCGGACCGAGGTCCCTCTCTGTTGCCGCACAGTAGTTTGGTTTTTGAACTTTTCGGAACGGCCCCGTGTGTATTCAAGCATTTCGTCAGCTAAGAAGTATTTCACCCAAAAGAAGTGTTTTCAATATGCTGAGTTTCTCTTGTTATCAGCAAAAAGTTTTCAGACCTGTTGTTTCAGCTGAAATTCTTTGTGGCGGCTAAGCCACGTTAATTCTTTCTCTCTGTCATGCTTAAGGCTCCATTGTCAAGCCTGGTGGGGAATGTCTCCCGTTGAATTAAATACCAGCGTCTAGGTTTAGCATGAATTCCCGCTGCATGGCTGCATCGGGTCTTTTATCGCTCTCATCACTCCAGCGGTCAGCAGAGTTCAGCGCATTGTTTGGTGAAGAATAAAAAGCATTATTCCTGATGCTGCAGTGAACATTCCTGAGATATGAATTGAGAGTGAGAAGGAGGAGAGATACATTTTTTAGAAACCTAGTGAAGTTCGATATTGACAATTGCAACTTTTTAGAGTCAGCAAGAATTCCCACATTCCTGAGCATAGAGCTGCAATGGAGGCCATTCCCTGGGAGCTGAATTTCTTTTTCTTCTCAACTGCCTACATATAACCTAAAAACATTTCTAAAAAGTTTTGAACTTTATTGGAATTGTAACAAAGCAAGTTCATTGTGCAGCTGTGTCATAATGCCTGTGAAATAAAACACTGGATAAGAACTCTACAGCTTAGATTCTTAAAACTGGCATATTTTGTCAGAAACTTGCTTGAAGCTGAGTTGGAGTTTTTTTTAATTTCGTAGATACATATGCACTACAGTCAATCAGAATAAGAAACCGTAATGGGCATAATAGATACCAAGCTTTTCAAGTCTGTTAATTTCCTATGAAAATACAAGGAGTAGTATAACTTTTTAGTTATTTCACTGTGCTGAATTTGGCGTTAGTTTCTGTGCATCTCCAGGGTGTGCTGCAAATACTTTTATGATTTTTGATCATTCAGAGTGGAAGGGTCCCAGGAGGTCTCTCGTGCTCAAAGCAGTGTGAGCTCTTAGGTCAGATCAGGTCACTCAAGGCTTTGTCCTGCTGACTCTTGAAAACCTCTAAGAATGGAGACTGCAGAAATGCTTTGAGTTACTCACTCCTGCTTGACTTGTCCTCATTAGGGCAGAGAGATCTGGACGTCTTTCAGTCTGAACCTCCTTTTTTCAATTTACACCTGTTGTCTCTCATTTTTCCACCATGCATGGCTTTGAAGAACCCCCCCTTAGTCTTCACGATGGGTTAATGAACTTTTACCTAGAAACACAAATTGTCTCTGCAATGTAGCTAGACTGACATAAGTTGTCTATTTCTTGAAGTAAGATTTCTTGGATAAAAGTATTGCATAGCCTTTAAAGTATTTGCTTCCTAAAATCATACAGGACTCATACTTGGTTTTAAACATCAACATAGTCCAGTCAGTTGTTCAAAGCGTACCTACTGTTGGAAGGTAATATTGAATACCTAAAGGATTCAAATAATGGCAGGTAAATTGGATAGCAGGTTTTCATTTGTATCCAATGAAAACCAGTCAGAATGAGAAATGGATAGACAAGGAACTAAGCAGACTCAGGTTATTTCAAATAGCTTTAGTTATTGAAATTATAATGAGGGATGTTCTATTGAAGACTGAACTTGATGGAGATGTAGAGTCATATCCTGTTTGGGAGGATTGTAGCAAAAGCTGTTACAAAAAAAAAAAAAAGGGATGATGAAGAAAGAAAGCCTGATGACTTCAAACTCAATTTATGTGTGTGGATCTATGCGTGTATGGTCTGCTCTTGTGAGACCCCACCTTGGTACTGTGTCCACCTCTGTGGGCCCTAACACAAGAAGGACGTGGACCTGGTGGAGTGAGTCCAGAGGAGGGTCACAAAGATGGTCAGAGGGACTGAACAGCTCTCCTGTGAAAGACAGGCTGAGACAGTTGAGGTTGTTCAGCCTGGAGAAGACTGGAGAGACCTTAGAGCAGCCTTCCAGTACCTAAAGGGGACCTGCAAGAAAGGTGGAGAGGGGCTTTTACAAGGGCATGCAGTGATAGGACAAGGGCAATGGCTTTAAACTTAAGAAGGGCAGGTTTAGATTAGATATATGGAATAAATTCTTTACTGTGAGGGTGATAAGGCACTGAAACAGGCTGCCCAGAGAAGATTGGAAGTATTTAAGTCTGGGCTGGCTGAGGCTTTGAGCAACCTGGTCTAGTATCCCTGCCCATGGCAGAGGATTTGGAAGTAGATGGTCTTTAATGTCCTTTCCAACCCAGAACATTCTGTGATTCTGTGTATGAGCTATCACGCTCATAACTTAACCTGACTGGTTGGCAGAAATCTGGTTGGTTCATTTTATCATCCATCCTGTAATGTTGTCTGTTGATTATAAAGGCCTGTCTTCCTCTTGTGTGTGTGTGTCTGTCTTCTGGTAGAGAAACTTTTATCTTCTTTGTTTTGGTGATTTTATGCTCTTTTTTAAAGTGCATTTCTCAGGTTTGGGAGAACATGAGTAGTAAATATAGATAATAGATCTTTTCTTGCATGTGTTATGAAAGTTGGTCATGATGTGTGAGAAATTTGTACTTCGGGGGAACTAATTCTAAACTTAAAGCATGCAGTAAGATGTAGCAGCATCCAGGTACATAGTTATGGTGTGGGCAAGACTGGTAGTAAGATGAGTAGGGCCATCGGAGAAGTCTCCCACCAGCCCAGAGGGAAGGTTCTCTACTTGGCCATGTATTCCTTGTGCTCCTTTGCTTTAGCATCCTCTGAATCCAGTTTACTGAATTGACAGAGTTATACCATTGGACAACAGCTTAGGTTGCTGCCATTTTTAGTGACTTAAACAAACAACTCAAAATAGAATTTTATGGTTATTAGAATTGATATGAGGGAAGCTGGCTTTTACTGTGCTTTGGCTGTGTGAAAGCATAGCTTCAAGTCCATGCTGGGCCTGGATTTAGAGAACCTTCATGTTTTCTGTATTAGTTTTTGTGTTTGCAGGTAATGGTGCAATATAAACATATACATTCATGGAAGAGGTTAACCTGAGAAGACTCTCTATTCTGACCCTAAACCTCATTTAATTTTGCAGTCTCCATGAAATGATTAGATTAAATGCAGGAATTCATTGGGGATTTAGTCTCATTGACTATGAGTGTATATTGGCAACTAGAGAGAATATGAAATGAGGATTGACTTTGTGAAGAAAGCCTACTAGGAAGCAGGTACAGAAAGGAGAGGAAGAGAATGTCTAATGTTAAATGCAAAACTACTTTATTGAAAATAGCAGGTATCCTGCAAAGGTGTGTAAGAGTTTGTTAGAGTATTGGAAGGAGCTGCTGCAGTGTTGGAAATGGGAAGTAGGCAGGCAGAGAACTGATTGAAATGAACCTGAGCTTTGCAGAATGGGTTCATTCCTTGAGTTCAGGATGGGATAATGAATATTTGGAAAGGGTGAAGTAATTAATCTTCAAGATTGTCCACAAAAAGTTACTTAGACTTAGTAAGTATAGAAGTATTTCTGAATGTTATGATGGGTTGCTATTTAGCTTGTAATTCTCCTGCTCCTACCTACATAGGTTTAGTATATTTCTTAAAAAGCATTTAGTTTCAAAATACTCTCATATACCATGTTTTAGATAGCAAAAGTTTTTTTGCTGTGTTTTCACTCTAGCTTCTAAGTAACAATGTAGTTTAAAAGGGAGAAATGTATAAAAATGAATGCCAGAAGCACGTAAGCCAATGTAACTTAACTGACTTCTCATTAAACTTTTATTTTGTTAAGAGGGTTTTTCTAAGTGGGAGACTAAATAGCCTCTCCTTCTGAAATTCAGGCAGGAGTTTAAAAATAAGACATTCTTATTCAAAATGTGTCGTTGAGATGTATAGCTGCCACATAACATTGTAGAAGTTTTAAAAAGGTTCAAAACCAGAACTGATCCAATTTTTAGACTATTTATTTCTCTGTCATTATTAACCTGTTGGTCACAGCTTGGTCTCAGGTTTCCTAAGTTCTTAATTCTTTGATATGATAAAAGCTATGAAGGATTCCCAGAAGGATATGTTTGGTGTGTGTTGTATTTCTACAAGTTTATGTTCTATTTATATTTTGTAACTCATCTCCTAGGTGGGCAGTCATGCATATGTAGATCATTCCAATATGGCAGATCTTACTAGATAACTAAGATTTTACTAATAATGTTAAAGCAGGTTTTATTTTGATAGGGTTAATTTTTTTTCCTGCTGTGTTATTTTTTTAAACGGATCAATACTGATGTTATTTTAAAAGGAAAGTCAATTCATATTAATGCTTAAGACGTGCTTTCTAATAAATGTTTATAATAAGCTGTATCCCTTTTTATGCAGGAGACCTATGAGACTATTCCGGGCCCATCAAAGATCACTTACCTCCTGCAGGCAATCAGGAACAGTGCTACTGCCGAGGAGGTATGGCTCAATAACCTTGCATCTGTACAGATCTTCAAGGGGACTTGGAGAAAGGGGGAAGAAATCAGAGCCAATCATTTTGGGATAAATGTGCAAGTTTGGCCTTAACTGAAGCATCTTAATTTACTGCACATTTGTAGAAGGATCACTCATCTCATCTTGTTTGTTGCATGTGCAATTCACTAGCTGAGATTTTTTGATGTAGAATATTTAGTTTCAGAAACAGTTTTTCATAAGCAACTGCTTGGATCTCCATTGTTTTCTGTTGTGTGCTTTGCTGTCATGTTTCTTCAAGTTAGAGTTAAGAAATGATTTCCATTTGGGGTCCTGTGCCTAAACTTGTCTGTTGTCTGAAACTTACAGTGCTTCTGAAGTCACCTAGCAGTATTATAGAATAAGTGGAGAGCAGTCTAAGCACCTATACATATTTTTTAATCTGGGCATAAAGTAAGTGTGCCTTTTAGTTATTCCTTAGTTTTGTAAAGGCTCACAGCTTTAGCAATCAGTTAAAGTACTTACTGGTAAAACTGTTATTCACTTGGATATGCAGAGTGAAGAACTACTAAACTTTCAAGATACTACAGATTTTAGAGTCACTTAGAAGTAAAAATATTTAGCATGTAGAATTTCTGAACAATATGATAAGAGCATAAGTGTGCTGTTTCTCGATGGATAACAATATCTTCTGGCAAACTGTATTCAATTTAGAATTAGTTGCCATTAGTGCTTTTTAATGCTGAGAAAGTGTCAGCTTACCCATACTGATGCTTATCTATCTTTGTACAAAGTTGTGTTCTGACAGATTCCTTCAATATTATACTACCAACTGGTTGCATAAGAGGTATCTAGTTTTCCTTTCTGCCCCTCTGAGATGTTTCAAATGATAGAAAACTGTAGAGCAGTGTTACTACAAAGTGTAAATAAATACTTCTTTCATGTGTTTGCTGATTTTATTCCCTTTGCATCAGCTATGGAAATAGCCCAGTGTAGAACTTAAGAATCTTGCCAATTACTTGGATTCCAACTTGCAAAGTGCAAAAAAACCTTTTCACGTATAGAAGTTACTCTTGCAAAAGACATCAAAGGCTAACATTTGTAAAATAACTTGACATTTAACTCCACCAATAGATTAACCAAAGAAAGATTTAAATGTTAGCTCTTAACATAAGTAAGCATTAGGACCTGGACTCAAAAAATCCTGATTAATAAAACCTACAACCTCTTCTGTGTAAATCCAACTACTTAGTAGCCTAATTAGAGCCTAAGTGAAGTAATCCCCATGCTCAGTCTAAACACTGCATATAAACATGCTGGGAAACATTCTGTGCATGTTTAATATGGTGCTGGTATCAACAGGTAGTTTCTGCATATGTTTTATATAGATCCAAATGCTGAGCAGAATATTGCATGCCACCAGTGGATAGAGCTTTGGGCCTGATATGTGTTCTCTGAGCACATTGAATGTACCAGCACCACAAGACACAGGATGCTGGAAGAAGCTTCAGAACTTTAAGCATGCCTTGTCCAGGCTATGTGAAAGCTGGGTTCAGATCCCTCTTCATCTTGAAGCCTCTGTATTGCTTACCTCCTTGCAGGAAAACTAGGCTGAAGAAAGGACTCCATCCTGTCTGCATGAGTTGGATGTATGTGTTGTAGAGAGTACAAGATTTGTATGACTATTCAAACAGCAGCTGGGGAAATCCTGCCTCTGGAACCCAGTAGTTTGGGCATTTAAATGGAGAAACAGGGATGCAGATTGTGCTCCCAGTATCCCTTGCATTTGACATAGAAAACACCATTAATCTAGACTGGGAATAACTCTTTTAACTAACTGTATAACAGGTTTTCACCTAACCAGATGCCTAAACTATGGAAACAGTCACCTTTTTCCTCTGTTCTTATTTCATACTTCCTTAATAGCAAAATAACACTGTTCACAGAAGTGGAGGGAAGAATCTGACTTAGCAGTTAGAACACTTCTGTGCCAGGTGATGTGCAAATTTGTACACTTCAGTCTGAGGAAGGGCTTGTCCTTACTTCTTGCACCTGTAGTCTCACTGTTAAGAAGTTAGGACTCTACTTTCTATGCAACTGCATTTTAAAGGGCTGTACAGAAAGGTGGCATGTATTCACAGTTTAGTTGATTAATTTTATTCCTAGGGCTTGTCTTAGATGTTAGAGGCTGTGACTTTTCAGTTTTACCACATAAATCTTTGAGGGGAGCAGAAGTTCTGCATTTTCTCCTGCATTTGTTTTTTCTTGGTTAACTCTGGATTGGCAGGTTTTGATTGCGTCCTAATTTCGAGATGACTGATAAAATAACAAATGCTCTGTAAAACTGTATCTGCTGTATTCACAGCTTTTTTTGAGGGCCCTGACCTCTCCCCGACCTCTGCCCATATTGTCATATGAAGGGATGCATTTCTTAGTTTGGAGACTGCTGTTGTGGACAGCTTCCTGTTAAGCTTTAGGGAAGGAGGGCAGCGCAAGGGTGCACCACAGTTCTGCCTTTGAGTTGTCTGTGGACCTTGGGCAGTCTGCTTTGAATTCCACGTAGGACTAGATCCCTGAATGGCATTGTGCAAGTCCATCTTTGGACCATGTGCTAAATGTTCTTTACTTCCATCCCTGCATGTTTTCCTCCTTGAGGACTTGAAAGGAACAGTAAAACAAAAGTAAAATTCACTGTGGCAGTGCTACACAAGATAGTCTGACTTTTTGTTATAAAATATGTAGGGTTACGTGGATGATTTGAATACCAGTGGAGAGCATGGTGTCCAAGATTGCTGCTCATAATTCTGCTGCTGCCCTGTTCAGCAAATTGGTTTTCTTCCTGTGCCTTGGTTCCATCATCCCTAAAATACTAAAACAGTTTCAACACCCTGTAAATTCTACTAATAAGAAGCAGTATGTTGAAATTTGAGTACAATGACTACTTTTTATGTTAATAATTTTGACACTTCAGTTGTATGAGAGCATCTCAGTAATTTAGACATGCAGAAGACCCAATGCTGGGAAAAAATATACTCTTTTTATGCTTCATTGGTAACTGGAATTTCTTCTTTGGGGATGTATGCTTTATATTGTTCCTCTCCTCATTAAAAGCTATTGTCATTAAATCACAGAATTTTAAAATGCGTGTTTGAGTACATATCTTGATATACTTAAACATAAAAGAACCTTTGGGATGTGTGAAAAATACGTATGTTCTTTCTTAGAGTAGAAGAAACAGCCCCAGAGATGCCATTAATTCAGCCATGTTTGTCATAATTAAATTGCCAATGATAGTTTTCATATGTAAGTGAATATCTGCTGAGGAAAATAGGCCATTTTTTTATTATTCGAGGTCAGTTGCTCATTTGTCACTCCTTCAAACACTTGAATTTGCTTCAGGAATTTTGAGGACTGGTTTTTTTCCTAAGCTAGTAACTATAACCAGGACATAATTCATGTAGTGCTGATCTTGTGTCCAATTCTACTCCTTTCCTTATGCTGGTACAGAGACATTTTGTGTGCACTACTCTTTAGCTGTACAGAAGAGAGCTGGGTAGATTAGAAAAAGACACAGTGAGTCTGGAGACTGCAGGACATAAGAATTGTATCTTGGGTGATGTTCTAGCAAAACCTGGTATTTACAGGGCATGTTAGAAGTTGACACTTTGCAGCAGTTTGTGTTTCACATCTACAGGTTATGCTGTAGTAATATAATTGAGAAATTGGACTTGATTACTTTTGATGCTCATGGAACATTTTTGAATTTCAAAGTCTTACAAGTGAAACTGTCATTCAAGTGCACATTAAATAAGAATATCTTAGGGAAAAATTGACTTTGGATTATTTTTTGTGAGAATTTAGCACACATAAGCTTTTGTTATGTGTGTTAAACTTAAGAAGTTTTTGGTGGTGATTTTTAGTTACTTTGTGTCCTTAAACACCAGTTGGTGAACGTTCTGTTAAGTTCTTCAGAGAGCTTCATGTGTCTTTTTGCCTTTACTGAATGTGTTGCTCTATTAATTTTCAATTACTAAGCCGTGTTTTTTGCTTCTAGTTCTTGTGCAATTGTAAATAAATACAGATATGTAAATGAAATTGTTGTAGAATAGGTGTATGCATACAGGAAACAAGATTATAATATGTGATATTGAGGTCCCTATGCTTAAGTTGAAGTTTAAAGAAAAAAGTTGCATCATAGGACTGCAAAACACTGACAACTTTGTTTTAATTCACTTTTTGGATGGTTTTTTTCATATGTGGCTTTTATCATTCAGAGAAGAGTTTTATTTGCCAAATTCTAACTGTAGGTTAGGTTTCTGAATCTTTAGCTTTAAGTTTAGTTGTTTGAGAAAGTGAAGGAGGGCTTACAGGTTAGCAAAGTTGCCCCAGTAAGTCACTTTTTAATTGAAAAAAATTAGACTGGATTATAATGACCTCATTAGGCCATTTGAAATAGAAAGAATGCATACTTTAAAGATCTTTCAATAACACAGCTCAGTCCTTAACTTGCCACAAAATATGTCTGAGATTCAGCTGTAGAAAAAACCTAAATATGTCAGTACTGTGATTATTTCTTTGAAGAGCTGTAATTGTCAGAAACATGGTTGCAAGCTGATGTTTCTTTACTAAGTTTTTTTTCTTAACTATCATCATTGTCATCTATTGCTTGAGAGGTATTCCATTCACCAAAGAAGCCTACACAATGGAAGTGTCATTTGGAAGCATGATGTCAGTGTTCCCTTGTAGGAGCATGATTATCATATCGAACGCTTTCACACACACACACTTCTCCTTCAACAGGCTCGGCAGATGGCAGCTGTCCTTCTGCGCCGCCTGTTGTCATCTGCATTTGAAGAAGTTTATCCAGCTCTGTCACCTGAGGATCAGACATCAGTCAAGAGTGAATTGCTGCTCTTTATCCAGTTAGAAGCGCAGTCCACTATGAGAAAGAAAATATGTGACATAGTTGCTGAATTGGCCAGGAATTTAATAGGTACTCTATTTATATAAGTTGATACTGTGATAAAATATTTATGTGTTGATAGTAGTTGTGTTTGCATCTCTCGTTCTCTAGTCCTGTTTAGGCGTTTGCACATGATGTGGTAACTGATTCCATGACTTATAATAGAACTTAATATTTGTTCACATTATCCTTAACCAGATAAAAATAAGGTTCTTAAACTCTGCTTTTTAGATTGCTCCAGTTTAGGTGAGATTGCATTAAGATTTATAAATCCGGTTTTGTGTAAATTGTCATAAATTATGCTGAACATTGCATCAGTTTCTGCTGTATAGCAGTAAGCAGATGTCATTTTCTGTCCTGGAATGTTTTTAGATTAAACATTTCACAATATTTTACATTGTAACTTAGGCACATCTTCAGATCAGGGTTTTTTTAATTCATTTTAGTAGTGATGACTGGTTTTCCTGCACAGTTGAGATCTCATCACTGTGAAGTTTGTTTATCCTAAAACTTCGTTGTGTTTAATGTAGATGAAGATGGCAACAACCAGTGGCCAGAAGTTCTGAAATTCTTATTTGACTCTGTCAGCTCTCAGAATGTGGGACTGCGCGAGGCTGCTCTACATATTTTCTGGTAAGCTGCCGTTTTTAGGATAGCAAAATCATGTCTGAAAATATAAGAAAAACTATCACAATTAAGTAGCAATCATATTTATTTCATTTATTTTGTTGTATTGTGGCTTACTTAACTCTAACATGTACAGTTACAATACGTAACTTAAACAATGGATAAGTTTGAAATAGTTTAACCTTAACTTGTGTGAATTTTTATTAATGTTTTGGTCTTATCCTTAGGAATTTTCCTGGGATATTTGGGAATCAACAGCAACACTATTTGGAGGTCATTAAGAGAATGCTGGTTCAGTGTATGCAAGATCAGGAGCATCCCTCAGTAAGACCTTTATGTTCTTTTGGGATTTTAATATGTTCTGAGCATAGAAACTCAGTGCAGTAGTCTCAAACATAAAGGTTAAACCATAGATTGCAACCAGAGAATTGCATTACCTGAAACTGATGTGCATATGGAGTTTTGACTGTGCCTGCTGCAAAACAAAAGGCTCAAACCCTTTTGTGGTCCTAAAGCTGGCTGGCTGCTCATATCTGTGTTGCTTAGGCCCAGATTCTTCCCTAGTTATGCTTGGAGAAACCCAGTTGCAATGGTCCCAAGCAGATGGAGTTATAGCCATCAGCATTGAGAGGTCAGAAACTCCTTGTTAAATTCTCTTTCTGGCCCTTGTGTTAAACAGTGTAAGTCTGTAGTATCTCTGCATAGAGTATCTGTACATGGTATGTCTCAAAATTCTGAATATACAACAGCTCCTTGAACTGTTTGTGCATGTTTTGCTCTAATGCTGTGTAAGCCAGCCTTGCTTTTCTGGAAGGCTTCAGAGTAATTGATTTGTACAGAGAATTGTACTTGGAAAATGTTTCTCTTGTTGAAAATGCTGGGCAAGGATAGGAAACCCTGCTGTGGTATATGGGTTCAGTTTGCTCCCCCAAGGATTACTTTTTCTGACCTTTGAAAGTCAACTGAATAACATTTTCTAAAGTATCACAAGTCATGCCTTTAAAAAAACATGTCTTAAACAGTTAGATCACACTTCTTGAAAAATGAGATTGACACTTACATGCACATTTGAAGTTTTGATGGAAGTTGAAGACAACAGCATTTTTTCCTCTTTTCTTACATTAAATGAAAACCACCAAAACAAAAAGAAAAACTAGGGAATACTTGCCACCTCATAATATGATAAACTTTTTGTGTTCTAGACAACGTAGATGCTGAAGGTCTTCATTATCACTATACCTTAATTTGAGGTAAAATGTAAAATCACATGTTAAAAACTAACAAAGGCATGTTTCAGTACTTGTTTCTCACATTCATTTCTCCAATCATGTCTTCTAGATCAAGACTTTGTCTGCAAGAGCTGCAGCTGCATTTGTGCTTGCTAATGAGCTCAATGCTCCCCTTCTTAAACATTTTGCAGACTTGCTACCTGGAATCTTGCAGGTAAGAAACCAAACAAGTAACACTTAATGTGACATTATGGTCTGTATTGACTATATCCAAATGTAAATTATTGGTCTGCAAATTTGTGAATTTTTGCTGAGACCTGAATTAACTGAGCCTGTTAGCCAGACAGCAGTTGCCAGCAAGATGAAGTGAAGACTAATAGGGAATTTTGCAAACAGAGGATAATAGAGTTTTAAGGAAAACAGCTCAGTGCTGATCAACTTACTCAGTGTTACAGAAATAAATGAGTTAAATTTTTTTGTAAGGTATATAGGTCCAAATCGTACAGCTTTTAAATTAACCATGATATTGAAATACAGTTTAAATATGGGCCACCCTGAGATTTGAAGTAATCTGTAATTGGGGAATTCATTTTAAGCTTCATATAATTTCTGAGGCTGGATTAGATCTGTCAGATGGATGGACGAATTTGAGCAAAAGTTGAAATTCTAGTGTAAGGTTATTTACTTTTGCAGAGAAGCCTATTGTAAACCAAACCAGAGACAGAAATGGTTTGAGCTCTGAAGGATGACAATTTCACAGTACACTTCCCTTTCTATATCAAGAAACAGTGGAAGCAACTAAGTACTTATGATAACAGAGGAAGTGAACTTCTGGTGATTTTAAATTAGGCTAAATTTACATTAAAGACAGACTTCTCACTACAGTCAGAACAGCAGGTTCCTGTTGACCGTGTGAGCTGTAAACTGCACATACTTTGTGGCAAGCTGAGGAAAAACTGTGCCAACTCTCCTGGTGTCTGCAACTGATGGAATTCTGCTTGATCTTAAATGGAAACTGAGAGGAATTTATTCAAATCATCTGAACTTGCAAATGGGCTATAGTGTGTGTAAGTTAAGTGTTCAGATATTGAGGTCTCTATTTGGCGGTTAGTCCCTGCCTGCAACTCTGTCAGTAACAGTTTTGGTGTTTAAAAGTTGTAACTGCCTGAGAGGGCTTTGGCTACACAGTACTGTGTAAGTAGGGGTAAGGCAGGGTTTGGGGTGGTCATACCATTTGTCTTGATGTTTGGCACTTAAATAGTGTGTGGGTTTTACATTTCAGGCTGATAGCCCACTCTGTGTGCTATATCTTTCAATGCTGCCATTACACTATTTAGA
>VZTR01008429.1:280750-318508 GCA_013400775.1 Chaetops frenatus | reverse complement strand
TCTCTTGATTTCTTACTGGTTTTCACTGTTGCAGGGCTGGTCTTCTAATGAAGTTACTTCATTCTCTTGGAATTGTCCGCTTGATTTTAATCTTCCTCATTCTGCTTCTATCTGCTGGAATCAGCTAGTTCATTGTTAGAAGCATTAGTTTTGACAAAAAGTTTACTCTGGTCAGTTCTTGTGGCCTCAGGCTTTGGCTACTTAGCTACTAATGCTAAGAGACACTGTTCAGAGAAACAAGAATACAATTGATGAAATTCCTTCTATATCAGTGGTCCTATTCATAATGTTGTTTGTTTTTATTTAATCTTATCTCCATCTTATCTTTTTATAGGCTCTAAATGATTCCTGCTACCAAAACGATGATTCTGTTCTGAAATCCCTTGTAGAAATTGCAGATTCTGTTCCTAAGTATTTACGACCACATTTAGAAGCTACTTTGCAACTAACTTTGAAGGTAAAGCTAGGATTGTTTTTTAAGAATCACTTTTTCCACCCCAAAACTTCTGTTCTAA
This sequence comes from Chaetops frenatus, assembly GCA_013400775.1. Taxonomy (NCBI): domain Eukaryota; kingdom Metazoa; phylum Chordata; class Aves; order Passeriformes; family Picathartidae; genus Chaetops; species Chaetops frenatus. The sequence goes on along the minus strand of VZTR01008429.1, from coordinate 317,993 downwards.
CTATGTACTCTAATCTTTTGGGTTTTAGTTGTGTGCAGATGCCAGTCTCAGTAACATGCAGCGTCAGTTGGCACTTGAAGTAATTGTGGCCTTGTCAGAAACTGCTGCTGCTATGCTGAGGAGGCATACAAATATTATTGCACAAGCCAGTAAGTATTTTCCTCATTTTCTTTGTTCAAACAGTCATCCTTTACAATATTAAATTGACTTTGCAGTTGGTCAGTGGCAAAACCACATCTGAGTTTGCTGGTGCTTGTAACTTAAGAAAACTCAATTCAGTGTCACCTAATGGAGTAACCCCCTTCCTATTATGATTCTTCATAAATTAATGGTGCCCATGCAGAACCAAAAATTTGAATAAAAATACAGTGGACTCTTATTATTAGACATTTCCAAGGAAAACGCTACTTGCATGCTTTTCTGCTGGCTTTGGAAAATTTTACTGTAACAAAAAAAAAAAGGCATTTAGTTCTGAAGTTCTACGTTTGAAGTTTGGTATGTAGGCCAGATCCTCTGTGGTGCTAGCAAGAGAAGACTGAAGGAATTTGGTATGCATGTTGAGCATCAGTGTTGAGTTAAAGCTGTGAATTAAAAAGTCAGATGCTGGTATAAATACATAGAAATAATCTAATTAGTCTATTTAACATGCAGATGGTAAAGTCTTTGAAGAGGCACTTTTAAAATCATGCATTATTATTTGAAATGCTAAAAATAAATGTCTTCTGGGCAGCCCCAGCATCAATGCTGTTTGCAGTGGTGTTTCTCTGCCTTTTAAACCCTTCTGGTGACTAGATCAGGGCACTAGCACAGCAGTATAGCCTGCTTTCTCCTCCCTGTCACACTTGTGTTTGTCAAAATTCTTGCTTGTTTTCTGAAATTTGCATAAAAGGCAGCTTTTTTTTTATATGTGTACGCAGCCTGAGGAAAGTTTTGTAGACATCACTAAAGTTATAAAACTTCTGTTGGACAATCTTGTAAACTGGATCTTCTTGGCTTAAGTGTTTAAAATATTGATGAGAAGTTTTGTTTGCCAGTAAAATAGTTTTTTTAAAGAAGAGATTCTTTTAGAACATATTTTGAAATCTGTAAATTTTCAGAACACTCTGTTTTCACTCCATTCTGTAGCTTGTTAGAATGATTAATGCTTGGCACTTGCTGACCCTACATCATTAGAAGCTTCTTATTTGTTCAGAAGTACCTCTTGCCTCTTTAGAATGTATTCCTATTATTTTGGGTTGCTAGTTGCTGTGTAGGAATGAAATACTTCTATTAAGATAAAGTACTGTATGGGAATTAAATACCTTTCATTTGCAATTTATCATAAAATTAGTCTTATTATTAATTTATCATTAAGGAGAAAGACTTTTATTTTGCAGAGCTGGTAAAGCAGTTGTGTTCAGGGAATGATAAAAAGGCAGCAAAAAAGGCTTGCTATTGTCCTGGCTTTTTGTCTTTGTTTAAAAGGTTTTCTGTTTCCATTCATCTGAGAAGTTGCTAGTTCACTTGCAATACCTAAGCAGAACTGGGACTTGGGCAAAATAGTCATCCTGTGCTGGCTTTACTGAGCACAATCCTGTTTAGGAGTGTGTCCTGTGTGCCAGTTAGCTGCTCAGGAATCCACTTGGATTAAGACTTCCCTTCTTGAGCTCACAGGATTGCTAAGTGTTTTATTGCTCCGATAAGAAGCAGGCTTAGTGGGCTTATGCTTAACTTGTTTGTAAGAGTCTATATATTGGCAGTAATTAAATTTAGAAGGCTTGTTGGGGCAATGTTGAAATTTCTATGCACACTACATTTTTAAAAAACTCTTTGTGAAGCTACACTTAGTGGCAACCACATTCATATAAAACATCAAGAAGAAACAAGATACTGTAGGTTATAGGTATAATGATGGCCAGAGCACATTGAATGACAGCTTGTTCTCAGCTTTGTTTGTTAGTAGCAAAAAACACTGACATGACTTTTTGGAACCACATCGCGTTTATGTCAGATGATGTTTGTCTTCCATATTCCATAGGTGTTGTGACAATCCACATTCTCATGTGTGTGCTTATGCCTGTCTGTGTCTGAAAAACTTCTGGACTTGTAATGCTTTGCGTTTTTTTGAGGTCTAATCAGTGTATATAAAACTCTGACATGTGGACATCATGCTAGAGAGATCATAGTGTCCGTGAAGTTATCTTGATAGTACATAAAAGCCCTCTGAAGGTTTTTGCAGCCATAGAATATTCTCTATTTGAAAATACATAGCTACATCAAGCAAATAAATCCATAATTTGATCTTTTTTTGATACTTGCCCTACAGTGCTGCCAGTGAGCAATATTTTTTTCTGTCATCAATTGACCAGAAGTTTGTCATCTGTTCAGATTGTGTGGTGGTGAGTTTCCTTAGGGTGTTGTCTGTGTGGTAGATTACAATAGCGTAGGTATATCATAAAATTCCGCAGTTGCAGTATACTTGATCAGTTCCAGTAAATCTTATTAGCAGCATTCCAGTAAATCTCATTAACAGTTCCTGGATGCCTACTAGTTTTTCAGGTAGGTTGCTGTAAAGTGCAGTAAGCTATGATGGCTGTCTTGAAGATGTGTGGTAGGCTGTCTTAAAAAGATTTTTGAAGGTTAAAGGTTGAGTATTTGACTGAAACCATTTATTTCCAGGTCAAAGTGAGACTTTGTTGCATAAAAGGTACTAAATTCAAACAACTGCTGAGTGATTGGTGGGTAACACAAAGTAAAGAAGTGCTTACTTTGCCCTGAAAGTGTAAGGTGGACTTTTCACCCCTTGTGCTTCTGAAGGGCACAGGAACTGGCAGTCTTAGAGCAGACAAACCACTGTGCTCCATCCTCCAGTGAGAACTTGTAAGAATAGGTGATTCTTATTGAATAGTAGTTTAATGCTGTGATAGAGATTCTGTAATAGTCCCTATAAAGATTTAGAATAAGAAGAATAGACAGAATCAATCTATAGAGGTAGAAGTAGAAAACTGGTGGATTATAATGTGCAAGATACGTTCATTATGCAAAAGAAAAAAATGCGTTAGGTGGGAACAAGGAAATCTCAAGTTCTAAAGCATGGCCTCATTGGAAGAGAAAAGCTTTATGCTAAGCTACCACTGTACATATAGCTATCAAAATTAATTATGTTAATAAAACTAAGGGTTCAGGAGTATTCTTTCATAATTAATAGTCTCTTTCATTAGTAAATGTTCAAAGTATAATGTCAGAGTTTCAGAAAAATTAAGGAAGTCTATAGGCATGCTTAAGGCATGTAATACTGGTTTGAATTCTTTCAAGAGTATAGACTTTATTAAGGAATTGGCTTTTTATAATTGTCATGATTTACAAAAAGTTTTTCATCTTGGTAAGTTATATGCTTAAGATTTTTTTACTCTCAATTTGAATGTTCTGGAAATACTTCTCTGGCAATCAATTCTGAATTATTGGTTGATATAGTTTGACAGACTTGGCCATCTGCTACTGGAAGAAGAGCTATTTTTTTCAAAAATTTTTGAAAGAAAACTTAAAATTCATGCTTGCTATTTGAGAATCTATTTTAAGAGATCAGACTGAGTTTGAAACTGTTTTTTTCAGTTCCTCAGATGTTGGCAATGATGGTTGACTTGGAAGAAGATGAAGACTGGGCAAATGCAGATGAGCTTGCAGATGATGATTTTGACAGGTAATTATGAAAACAGTTGTTTCAATGTATTATCAAGGCGGTGGCTAAAGGCACATTTAAAGTGCAGAATGCAAATGCCTGCAGTGCTTTACTTTTTCTTTATTCAAATAACTATTGTAATTTTGTTACTTGAGGCAGGAGCAGTTCATATGTAGCTTAGGTAGTATTCAGCAAGGAAGTAAGTTATTTCAGTTTTCATATTTGCTGTAATTAGACAATTTGCATGTCCCTGTGTTTGCTGTTTTGTATTGTTGTAGCTTTTCAAAGCGTTTAGCTTTTGTTTTTTCTGTCTTTTGTATTACTCAGTTCAGAAGTCAGTGCCTCCTAATTGTCTAAATTGAGGGCTAATCCTGAAGTTAGCTGGAAGCCAATCTGAAACATATTGACTTGATTAATCACCTACAACCAATGTCTTTGTATTTTTATTTATCTATACCCTTGAAAATGCATTCTTTTAGAAAAAAGATGCATGGTGGAATCCCTTGTTGGTTTTCACCTAGTTCAAAAATACTATAATTTTGCTATTATTTTACATCTCTTGGTATGACTAGCAATAGCTTATCTTGTTATGTGTTAGGCAAGAAAGATCTGAAGATGTCCAGTCATTTGGATTTGCTTATTCCTTCGTGCTTTGTAGCCTGCTCCAGCTTTTTACCAGAATACTGGTTTGTGTACATCATCCTGTTAAATTTGCTCTTGTCCAGACTTTGTCTACTTAGAGTGAAGTAGAAGAAAGCAGAAATAGATGTAGGAGGTGACTATCTCCATACTTCTATAAAGACATGGATGTTCATTTAGCAGTCCAGACTCTTCTTTTCATCCAGACTCAGATGTAATTTAGTGTTTTGAGACAATTTATCTCAGAACACTTAAGAGATCTTCACAAGAAATAGACAATAGAAGAGATAGTGGTTTACCCTGAGCTGTAAAGCCACTTCTAATAGATAGCAGGCCTGTAAAACCACCTTTAGAACTGATGCATAGGAATTTATGGAATAATCTGTTTAATCTTTGTCTTACTTGAAGTAAGTTTTTTAGTTCCCTTTGATTATGAAATTGAAAGTGAGCTGTCCTTTCTTCTCTCCCTCACATAGTAAATCATACACTTTTAACCTGTTTCTTCAGTGTTGAAATTTTGCTATACAGGTGTCAGACACCACAACTACATTCAGGTTTGTTAAGTATTTGAATCTTTTCAGTGAGTAAAATTTCAAGGGGGAGTAGAATATTAAAGGTCAGATCCTTGTCAAGCCTTTCAGGGTGTGGAAATTTATTCAGATGGCTTGCTATAGGCAGCTTAGTAAGTATGCTGAATCATGCACTTGAGGCATGCCATTTTCTGCTTATTGTCAGCAGAGCAACTTTGTTCTTTTAAATACAGCTTAGCTGCCTATGTATTTTGTAATGAAAATTTTCCTTTTCTTTATTAGAAGTCACACATAGAGGGAGCACAGAACAGAAAACAAGTTATGCTCAACAACCTTAGCCTGAAGGAGAAATGTAGCTCCTTTGGCCCTCAAAGAGTAGCAGAGGTTGAGGCTTAGACACAGACTACTGGACATGAGCTGGTCTCTGGTGACTGTGTGTGTGAGGGCAGTTTTTCTTTTAGCAGGGTCACTCCTAGGGCTGCTATGTGCTTCCCACCATTGAAGCTCTCCTTTGTGGAGAGCTCAGTGGCTGGTGTACATGCTGACGTCTCCTGGTGCTGGAGTCTTTGTAGCTTCATAAGAAGACTGAAGATTTTGTGCAGTCCCAGGAACAGGCTAATGATCATCAGGCTGTGCCCTAGTTAGGGTGTGTTCGGATCTGATGAAGGGGGATATGAGTCAACCCACACAAAAGCAGCAGGGAATACTTTAGCATTTCCAGCTTTTTGTTTCTCCGACTTCATAAAGGAGTGAAATTCTAAAGGAGGAAAAGATTAATCCAACTTCCTCTTTTCTTGGCAAAAGCCTTGCAAACATTAGGGGAGATATCTGGTAATTTTTCTGAGATAAACTATCTTTATTTCTTGAAACTGAATATGTGAACTTATGGTGGGAAGAAAGAGCTCAAGGAATGGAATTTCAGATGAAATCTGATATTAGCTTTAGTGAGTTTTCTCTAGTTTAACCCTGTGTGCCCATGCTCCATTGTCCTGCTGGTGATGTGTCTGTTTATTTGAACATGACTAATCTGAGGAACAAATACAATACTGTCAATATCTTTTTGTTCACAACATGTGAGTTTCTAGCCTATTTATGGTTTATTTATGAGACTTGGGGATTCAAGCACAGTAATTTGAAGATCTGTTTCTGACCCAGCTGACTGAAACTTTAAAAAAAGAGGGAGATTGATCCCTTTCTCAACCATTACTCAGCTTTTTCATCATCATGGGTGTCTAGGATGGACTGTAATAACCTTGAGTTATTATACTGCCAGGCATACCCAGATGGTAACAGTAGTTATCTGTGTCCTGGAAACTTTCTTGCTTTCCTGTAGGGAATAATTCTGTTGGGTGGAACAAATCACTTTGCGCAGATAATGTTGGGTTATTCTAAGTTCTGTAACTGGCTGAGAGTCACAAATTCGTTCTGTAACTGGCTGAGAGTCACAAATTCCTCACCTGGACTGGATGTTTTCTGCCTGAGTCATTGACAAGAGACCATGCTACTGAGTACAGCCATACAAGGAAGGTCTTTTGTGTGCCGGAGGTTGAATTCAGCTGGTTCGCCTGAATCATAGCAAGTCTGAACTGGTTTATGTTCTCATGATAAAAGGGTGATAGCCAATATTATTGCTTCTTTCATTGCCAATTTGGTTTCATCTTCACAGGTGTGTGTAACTGCTGTAAAATTCAGTCAGTCCTAGTGCTAGTAAGGCTCAAGTTTCTTTACTACTAGACTTAATCAGTGGCCTACAGATAACAAATATCTCAGTGAATAGTAAATAACTGTTTTGTGCCTGGTGTGTGTGTTTTTAGGTTTGGGTATGGTTTACTTACTTAAAGAGGCTCGTGTTTTCAGATGGCAAAATTTTGAAGACTAGAACTGCAGAGAAGGGCATTCTGTTGGACTGCTTGTTTTATTGTAGATATCAAACCACTGATATTTGTATAACTGATATTTAGTAATGCAGTGGCTGGTGAGAGTGCACTGGACAGGATGGCATGTGGCCTTGGAGGGAAACTTGTTTTGCCTATGATTAAAGAACATATTATGCAAATGCTTCAGAATCGTAAGTAGATGCATTTTCTTTTTTTACTTTTTAACACTTCTGTTCTTTCCAGGAACTTCAATACCTCTTAAGTCTTCATGTGTCACTACTTGATATGTTATTATACATTTCCACTTTTGATGTCAGCAGCAAAAACTGTAAACGCTGTGAACTTAAAGGTTTATACCTTCCCTTAGACTGATTTATTAAACTTACATAGAGTGCATTACAACATTTTTTTCTGGAACATGGGAAGCTGAGCAGAGATGTCATAAAAAAACAATACGTTTTTTTTTTAGACACTGGGAATTACGTAAAATAAGGGAAGAGGTTTGGTTTTTTTAATTTCAAAATATTCTTTTAAAATCCCTAAATAGACTTTCACAGTACCTTAAGTTTGTCTAAAGTGCCACCTGTTTTTCTGTAACTCAGTATTTTTGCTTCTTCAGAAGTGCTTCATTTAAGTGAAATTTTAATGTGTAACAGTTTGTAGAGGAGAACTTGTTGGTTTTTTTTCCCCTGGAATTTGATGGACAGAGGTCATTGGTAGGCTGTCTGTCTACTTGGTATGCTGATTTTAATACTTGTTTCATGAGGTGTTTCTATATATTCTTATCACTTGTTTTGTGTGCTTCTTTTCCTCCTAAAATACCTGTAATGCCTGCTCAGCCTCTTATTCAAAAAAAATACTGTGTGTTGTTTTCATGTGCCTTCACTTGACCTGTGGTTTGAGCCTTTGGAGTAGAAGATAACATAGAAGTTTTGGGTACTATTTGTACCTTTGTGGTTTAAAACCCAGTCCAGAAAAGGCTGTTAGCATTTTGGGCATGGAGGGCTACTCAAGGTAGCACTTGCTCTGTGTGAACACTTACAAAGTCTGTTTGGAATGAAAGGGTTTTTTTAATAAAGAAAGTTTTATTAATTAAATGAGCTAACCTGACACAGTGTTGGTAGCTTCTAGGCTAGCAAGTAGCTAGATTAGTAGTATATTCAGAGAAGTGTGGAGTCTAATCACTGAAAGACCTGACTCCTGGGAAAGGGAGGTCATGCAATTCATGCCTGATGCTTGCTTTCTACTGGGTAAGAGCTGTCCATAACCATTAATATGCTTTGGAGAAGGGAAATGCAAAAGATGTTGTTTGGATTAGAGGCTTGCACGGGTAGGGAGTTGGTAGGAAAGATGAAGACACTTTGATTAAAATATTGACAGTACTCTCGGAAGTCAGTACTCTGGGAGTTTCCTTCTCCTATCTCCTCTTTCTCACAGATATTTATTGAAATAATAATTTAAGTTTAGATTTAATAATTTAAGTTAATAATTCTGAGTTTGGATTAGGTGGCCAGATGGCCCAAAGAAGCTTGTGTTTCATTTTTATAGATTCATTAATTTCATGTTTGGAATACATGCTAACAGTAATACAGTGAGAGTCACGAGGTGTAGGCTTAACTAGGAACATCTAATGAACTGAAATAGCACAAAATGAACTGCTGCTTTTCTGTTGTACCTTCTATCAAGATGATACTTCGTCTCATCCTGGTCAGACAGAAGCTTAAGTGTCAGGATTCTACTGTTCTGAACTGTGATGTTCTTCATTCCAGGAATGTAATATGTTACTAGCAATAATGAAATATTGCACTGTTTTGGGAGATAAGTTCTGTAACATGCCTTTTCCACAGGCTGTTTGGTAAACGTGATTATTCCTTTGGTTTTCTCTTCTGTAATCCCAACGATTTCTAGCACAGAGAAAGACTTCTGTAAAAAAATAAAAGAAATTGCAGTTTCTCACATGTTACTCAATAAAAAGAGAGAGGGGCATGAAAGATTCATTTCAACAATACCCACTACCCTGAGAACAGGCTAATACAACTTGGAGATGGGGAAAGTTTACATCATAAGTGGAATGTTACTGTTCTTACAGCCTTGAGAAGACTGCAAAGTTTAGTACCAATCATTTATTTGTTTTAAATTTAGATATTGTTTGAGTCATTAGACCTTTTTCTTGAGGAAGGTATGGGCTCTTCGGATGATACTAAATCAGAAAAAAGATGGGGGAGAGGGAAATAAAAATAAAAATACTGTCCTGATGTTTGCCTGGTCAGCTCATTTAATTAAAATGCAGTTTCCAGGTATTAGTACTATGTACGTACTTGTATCAGCAGTTAAGAATTCTTTTTTCTAGGTCTCGATTTGGCCTGGATTAGACACTCAATTTTTTGTGCATCTCTGGAAGTATGTATGAGGAAAATGGAAAAGTATTTAACAAATCAAGTAGATGCATTAACTTCCCTTCCATCTCCTGTTCTTCACTCTGCCTCCTCCTGCGTCCCCTAGCCCCAACAAAGAAAAGGTGATTCATCTTTGTGGCCCTTTGTAATTTCCAAAATGAGTAACACTTCATTTTCACTCTTCTGTAGCTGACTGGAAGTACAGGCATGCTGGCTTGATGGCACTCTCTGCCATCGGAGAAGGTTGCCACCAACAGATGGAGGGAATTTTAAATGAAATAGTTGATTTTGTTTTGCTATTCCTTCAGGATCCTGTGAGTATAGTTCTAGTAATTATTTCAAAATGTTTTCATTTTTGTTCTTGAAACTGCTTGTTAATTATTTGAGGGAAATACTTTTTCAGCACCCCAGAGTAAGATACGCTGCTTGTAACGCTATTGGACAAATGGCAACTGACTTTGCACCTGGGTTTCAAAAGAAATTTCATGAGAAGGCAAGTAGTAGAGTAGTAAGAAAAAAAAGTGGTAAAATTATTTCCTCTTCAGAAACTTGCTTTCTGAAAATAAATATTTATTTTTCAGGTGATAGGAGCTCTTCTACAAACCATGGAGGATCAAGGCAGCCAGCGTGTTCAAGCCCATGCAGCTGCAGCACTCATAAACTTCACTGAAGATTGTCCCAAGTCACTACTTATTCCATATTTGGATAATCTAGTGAAGCATCTTCATTCCATTATGGTGATAAAATTACAAGAGGTATAATACACTGAACAAATTATTTGATGGAGGGTAACTTTGTCACATAGGCAGAATAAGTATAGCTGAACTAAGACCTCAGCAATGAGCCAGTATATGTATCTGCTGATGTTGGTCTAAACTGACAAGGATTAGCATACGTGCAAGAGCAGATTTTTATATTTGGCATGCTTTTTAAGTAAAGTGTGTGCTTTAGAAATATAACACTTTATTCTTCCTCTTTCCAAGTTGATACAGAAAGGCACTAAGCTAGTTCTGGAGCAAGTTGTGACTTCAATTGCATCAGTTGCAGATACAGTAGAGGAGAAGTTTGTTCCCTACTATGATTTATTTATGCCCTCCTTAAAACACATTGTTGAAAATGCTGTTCAGAAGGAATTAAGACTATTACGAGGAAAGACTATTGAATGCATCAGCCTGATTGGTCTTGCTGTTGGCAAAGAAAAGGTAAGCTTGAATTTTATTTTGTATATATTTATTTTATATATATTTTATGTAAGCTTGAATATATTTTGAACCACCTTTATTTTTTATGGTATTAGCATTGAATTAATATGATCACTTGTTAAACATACAACTGTGTTATTGCTGATTTCTGTGCTGTATCTTATCATTTCTGAGGTGACTGTCTTTCTGCTTAGGTTCAGAAATTTGCAATAGAATCTTATTGTAGCTTAAGTAGTTCTGTTACACTGAATTTTTGCCTTAAGAGAAATGCCCTGACATCTCATTTAGGCAGTGTCAGGGGCAAAATGTATGCAGTTCAAGTAAAAGTTAGTATCGTTTTGTATGTGGATGCCTGAACAAGTTTAATTAAAATGAGCATTTAAATCTCTGAAAAGTAGCATCTTAATTTGCCTTTAAAAACATAGTTGTTTCCTGTATCTAGTTTATGCAGGATGCATCAGATGTAATGCAGCTATTATTGAAGACACAGACAGACTTCAGTGATCTAGAAGATGACGATCCACAGGTACGTTAAAATTGTGTCCCTATAGCTTGTTGGTATTAAAAACATTCCTTGTATACATGATGTTTGTGCCCTCTCCCTGACCCTTCAGGCTAATTGTCCAGCCTGTCTTAAAAAATTTGACATTGAGATGGCCCTAGAATCTTTCACAGAGGCACGGTTAGGAAATGAGACTTCCAGGACCTATATTTGTGGAAGAAATTTGAGCTTGCTGTCACTTTCTTATAAATAGATCAACAAGACTTGTTAAGCAGCTGTTCCAATGAGCAGAGAGCTATTTTGACCTCTACATTTGAAAACAAATACTCCTCTGAAAACATAGTACTGCACCCTTTTTTACTTTTTGCTCTATTTTGACTTTCAGGAATGTGCCTTGATAGTATTGTTTAAACCTGGGAAGTATTTCAGAGAAAAAAATATTTCTTACAACAGGCACTTGCAATGCAATCATTAATCTTACACTGTCGTTTTTACATGTATAGCAGCTTCGATCAGAAGTGCTGTCAAGGTGCTGTTAGACTTTTGAAGACGCATTTTTATGTGGATTGCATATTGAATTACTTCTCTTTGAAATAAGCTTTATGGACTGCTGACAAATTCTTTTTAAAAGACCTAACCTTTATGCTTTCCTTTTAAGTATGCATTAAAATAAAATGTGGGACATTAAAATTCTGCCTTCTCTTTTCTAGATTTCTTACATGATCTCTGCATGGGCCAGAATGTGTAAAATTCTTGGAAAGGAATTTCAGCAATACCTTCCTGTTGTCATGGGACCTTTAATGAAGACTGCATCCATTAAACCTGAAGTAGCTCTTTTAGACAGTAGGTTTAAGATGATGTTTTGCTTGAAAAATACACTGAAATAAATGATTTTGTAGAACTTTTAGATTATTTTTCTTCCTCTCTGTGTTACAGCACAAGATATGGAGAATATGAGTGATGATGATGGTTGGGAATTTGTAAGCATAGGTGATCAGCAGAGTTTTGGAATCAAAACTGCAGGCCTTGAAGAAAAAGCAACAGCATGCCAAATGCTGGTGAGTAATAAAACAGTTTTGGTGACCTTTGTGTTTCTGATCAATCGAGTCTGAAGCCAAGATCTGTAACCAAAATGCTGGTTTTTTGTCTCACGTGAAAGAGATTTTTGGGTGATACTGCTTAGTTTGGATTACAGGCCCTTCATTGCACGTGGTTTACTTGATTAAAAATAGTTTATTTAGTTGACAGCTTAAAATTTTTAAAATGAACAGATAGTTTTCCTTTGTTAGCAAAACTTATGGAATGGAATATGTTAAAAAGTAGTTCCTTTTTGCAAATACTGCTGTTTCGGAACTTGGTTTGAAAAATACATGCACGCCCTAAGACCGAGGATTCATGCTGCTATCAGAGTTTCTCAAATTATCACAGTTGAGGCATAAGGTAAATGGACTATTGCATGTTATTTAAAAGAAACAAAATCCCTTGCACTTTTAACAATCTCTCTCTCATCTTTCCGTAGATAAAAATTATAAGTATTTTCACTTAAAAGAGGCATATCTGTGCTCTGTTTTTCAGGTTTGCTATGCAAAAGAGCTAAAAGAAGGATTTGTGGAATACACAGAGCAAGTTGTAAAGCTGATGGTTCCGTTGTTGAAGTTCTATTTCCATGATGATATCCTATTAACAAATTCCACGGTGAAAACGGAAACTTAGAGTCAAAATTGTGCTTGCTGTTTTCCTAAATGAACTGGAAGTGTTAGTGTTACAATATTCTGTGACTTTATAGCAGAAATGGTTTCAGAGAATATTGGTTTACACTCACTATTTTAGGCAATGTATTCCTACTTTTCCCCCTAGTTTCTTTTTAAATAAGCGATCAATAGAAAAAGTGATGTTTGTGTAACAAAGCAGAAGAGAACTTGAACAGCTTTTCCGTCATGGCCTGAAACAGGCTTGAAGCCACTTCTAAATAGCAGACAGTGCTGAATTCCTATGATTTAATCTATCTCTAACTAAGAAACCAAATGCATGGATTGTAATGAAATGAGTTTTGGGTAGAAAACTAAGCATTTCATTATGGTTGTGGGATCTCAAATTCTAAGCACTTTGTTGATGTTGATTGCTCTATTTCCTTAATATTGACACGTGTCCGAGTGGCAGCGGCAGAGTCGATGCCCCTCCTTCTTGAATGTGCCAGGGTTCGTGGGCCAGAGTACCTCACACAGATGTGGCACTTCATGTGTGATGCGCTCATCAAAGCCATTGGGACAGAGCCAGAGTCCGATGTCCTCTCAGAAATAATGCATTCTTTTGCAAAGGTAACATTCTTACAAGTTTTGTGGCGTTACTGTTTGTAGCTTTTTGAAATAAGAACAGACATGTTAGATATTCCTTTAAATGACTCAGAATAAATGCAAGGCTTCCTCTACAGGAAATTTGTTTGTACTATAAATCTTGTTATAGCTGATGGAAGAAGTTGCATTTTGTTTTGCAAGAATACCAAAGTATTAACCAAGTTTTTTCATTTTAACCACAAACAACTGAAATTATGGGTATGAAATGTACAGTGGTACTATGCCTTACTTGTATAATTTGAACATTGATAACAGTATGGCTGTTCTACTAGTATTATTCCTGCTAGTGATCCAGAGCATGTATTGTGTGCTTAGATTTCATTAAGACTGCTCATATTACATTTTAAAGCTGAAAAACTGGTTTTATTTCACAAGTGCATTGAGGTAATGGGAGATGGATGCCTTAACAACGAACACTTTGAAGAACTTGGAGGAATACTGAAAGAAAAACTAGAAGAGCACTTTAAAAATCAAGAATTAAGACAGGGTAAGTTAACACAAATGCTGTTAACATGTGATACAGCTGTTCTTTAAAGACAAATTTCTAGTTATTTCTGAACACAGAAAAATCCTTTAGATTTCATTGGTTTGTATATTTATGTAAAGTAATTGGACTGGGAAGCAACAGAATCCCTGAGTTATATTTGTAAGCTCTTGGAGGATGAAGATGGCATATTTTTTAGCAATACTGTAGTTTAATCAAAAGTTGAAGGACAGATTTACTTGAAAGACAGTGCATATATATGGTGTTATCATTTCCATGGGTTTTTTTCATCTGAAGTCTTTACAGTTTTCTCAAAGCAATGATGGTTTCTCATTCTTAAGCACTTTCTTGTCTTTGTGGACAAGTTGGTGTGTTTATTTCTATTTCCTGTGCTTTTTTACACATTCTTAATCTGAGCTGTCCTGTACTTCTTGCTTTTTTGTGAAAGCTTTTTGGAGCTTCTTAAGGATGGAAAATTCCTATTGCATCTTCAGCTACTGTTTCCTGTTTTCTAAATTTGTTTCTACATATTTTTTCCCTTCCACAGACTTCTTATGCACTTATAGAAAGGTAGTGGTTTAATTCTTCTTTTTTTTTTTAATTTAGTGAAAAGACAGGATGAAGACTATGATGAACAAGTTGAAGAGTCATTACAAGATGAAGTAAGTTAGTTTGAAGAGTTTTTCCACTCATCAAGCACCAGGATGGAAATATTGCACAAATATTCTTTCATCTCCGTTAAGCCATAGTGCATCCTCAGAATTATTTCTTCATAAACTAATCTTGTTACCATAGTCCTTCAAAACTTTCAGTAAGAAATGGGTCACACTACATTTGTGAATTAGAAAATATGAAAGGTTTCATTGTCTGATATGCTGAAGTAAGAAGTTCAGCATATAGCTTTTTATTTTCTTCATTCTCAAACAGTTCTTGGATGACATTAACACTGGTACAGACTTGACAGCAGACTATTTAATCACAGAATATGCTGAGTTGGAAGGGGCCCATAAGGACCATCAACATCAAATCCAACTCCTGCCCCTGCACAGGACACCTCAAGGATCACACCATGTGCCTGAGAGCGTTGTCCTAATACTCCTTGAACTCTGTCAGGCTGGTGCTGTGACCAGTGCCCTGGGGAGTGCCCAACCACCTTCTGGTTGAAGAACCTTTTTCTAGTATCCAACCTAAACCTCCCGTGACACAGCTTCAGGCCATTCCCTCAGTCCTGTCACTGCTCACCACAGAGAAGAAACCAGTGCTTGCCCCTCCTCTTACCCCAATGTGGAAGTTGTAGAGTGAAATGAGGTCGTCCCTTTGTCTAGCCTTTCTGATTTGCTTTTTCTTTGAGCCTTGCAAGCTAGGTGGCTCTTAACCTTGGGCCTCTATACCTTTGATCCCAAGACATCTGGTATGTCATGTCAGGAGCCTGTGTCAAAAAGAATAGCCCAAAAACAATATCAGAAAAGGACAGCAGGATAAACAGCTGCCATCATGTGTTTGCTTATGAGAGAATACCAAAGTCACTTCTTACACACTGAGGTACCAAAAATAGTTTAAACTGGAGGTGATTGTAGAAGAGATACAATAATTTTATTAAATCATTGTTAGTATGGAGAGAGAGTAATAAGGAATGTGTGCTGCTTATAACAGGAGACAAAGGATGGTCAGTAAATTTAAGAACTAAGAATTTTTTTTGCTGCACAGTGCAGGTATGAAGCTTGATCACATGAGTTTAACCTGTATGCAGACTCAGAATTCGTACATCCATATGATGAACACTGTCTTAAATAGCAGTGTGGTTCTTGAGCCTCTTTTTAGGCTTTTTAAAATTAAGCCAGCATTCAAGATGATAGATTTTTGTTGCCTCCAGCACCCATTTATTTCCTATGTGTCACTCTGTACTGATAATGAGAGAAAATGCAAGCAGGCAGCAGTTTCAGAAAAGCTAAGTCTCTACTCTGCAACAGAGTTACAAGGCATTTCAAAAAATATTATAATGTTTGCTGATTTTTCTGTAAAGACTTTCTGAAGAAAGACTTGTCTACATAACCCTGTGAAGGAGGGGTGGGATGAGGACATCACTTGCCATATGAACAGAATTAACAAATGAGTAACGTTTGGATATGCACCTTTGATCTCAGAGTGTGTTTATGTAGCCCTGACCTCAAGGCAGCAGAAATATGACAAGTACAGAAGTCATGAAACTTACTCAAACAGTAGTTTCAGATCCAGCCCTCACTTCAGCAATATGCTTTGTCCAGGGAATAATCCTCACCTGTAGATATAACTTGAATTGATAGCTCTGAGGTAAGGCTTTATTTGACCAGTTCGATGTATTAACTGGGCAAGGTGAAAAATTAATTTAAACACTAAGAGGAGGAAAATAATATTTGTTGTATTTTTGCCACAGTCTTTATCACAAAGGCAGTTATCCATTTACTTTTCCATAAAAGCTTCTTATGGCATCTGTAAGGTACAGAAGAGGAAAAAGGCCTTTTGCCTTCTGTAGAGGAAACCCACTGAAGCAGTAAATTTGCACAAGATGGTTTTGTCTTGATCTGACTTTTCTGTCCCTGAAACAAACCTGCAAGTCCTAGGCAACAGAGTTCTAGCAATTGACTTAGGTTTTAAGAAGGGTGAAAAGGAGGACTCCTGTAAGTACCAGTCAGTCAGTCTCACTCTGTGCCTAGTAAGATCCCTGAACACATTTTTCTGGCAAATGTGGAAGACAGAGAGGTGATGAGAGACAGCTGATGTAGCTTCCGAAATGCAGATCATGGCTGCTTAATTTGGTGGGTTCTGTGATGGTAACTGTATTGGTGGATTAAGGAAGAACAATTGATGTCATCTGTCTTGACTTTTGTAAGGTGTTTAACAGGGTCCCACACAACATCCTTGTCACTAAATTGTGGAGATCCATATTTGATGAATGGACTATTCAGCGGATAGGAATTGACTGGGTGGCCATGCTAAAGGAGTTCCACTCGGTGCCTCAATATCCACATGACAGTAATAAGTGATGTCCCTCAAGACACTGCAGTATGTTCCCTAGAGAAGGGTGTGGATACCCCATTCCTGGGAATGATCAGGGCCAGATTGGATGGAGCTCTGAGCAACCTGGTCCAGTGGGGAGTGTCCCTGACTAGTGGGATGTGTCCCTGCCCATGGCAGAGGTATTGGAAGTAGATGATGTTTAAGGTGCCTTCCAACCCAACCCATTCTGTTATTCTATCATTCTCCAATTAGAGAAAGTTGAAAATTCGTGAACTTTTAAAAACTGGTTTTACAAGGAAAGTCATACACCAATTCTATTCCATTACTTTAGACACCTTAGCACTTCATGTGAGTTCTACTCTGTTAAAGATTGTTAGTCTTCATGTGAATTGCATCCTTTTCCTTTCAGGATGACAGTGATGTTTATATTTTGACTAAAGTATCGGACATTTTGCACTCTATATTCAGCAGTTACAAGGAGAAGGTACTGCCATGGTTTGAAAGGTTACTTCCACTAATTGTCAACCTAATTGTAAGTACCTTGCTTTCCTTTAATTTAAATTTAGTTATTTTTTCTGATGCATTAATACGCCTTCCATGCTGAAATATTAGAGAACTTGGTAGATAGAATGTAGTAATTACTGTCTTACAAAATAGAAGGTTTATTCTAGATCAGGAGTGAAGTTGCTATGCTATGCTTTTTGAGCAGGGTCTCTTCTGTGCTGCTTAAAACCTGTGTTCCAAGACCCAGGATCATTGACGCACACAGCTGTTTTGAGAAATTTAATTTCCTTGAGACTGTCCAGTATCTCTAAAATGGATTTCAAGAGGAGGGCTGAAAAAGTGTTGTGGACTTGCAGGAAAAAATTGAGACTGATATATGTAGTGGAGTGTGAAATAGAGGTGCAAAGATAGACACCTGGATTTTGTTTTGTTCAGGGTATTGCTGAAACTATCGCTACTGCAAATTACATGGTTTTAGGATTGAATTTAATCCATAAAGATTTTAACAGAAGTAGTAGACCACTGTTCCTGTGATTGTTGTTGATATAGTCATTGTCTGTACGGTAATTTCAAGCTGTCTCAACTGTTGGGTGTTTGTGCCGCAGTGTCCACATCGGCCGTGGCCAGACCGGCAGTGGGGGCTGTGCATTTTTGACGATGTGGTGGAGCACTGCAGCCCCGCCTCCTTCAAGTACGCCGAGTACTTCCTGAGGCCCATGCTGGAGTCGGTGTGTGACAGCAGCCCAGAGGTTCGGCAGGCGGCTGCCTACGGAGTGGGAGTGATGGCACAGTTCGGTGGGGACAGCTACCGGCCCGTCTGCCCAGGTACGGACACACGGCTGACGGAACTCTCTGAATGTGGGGGTTGGGGACAAGAAATAAAAGCACTTGGTGAAGTCTCTTCCCCTTGGCAGTGAAATAGATTGCCAGTATAACCTGTGTAGTAGACTGGTGGTGGATTGATAAAGTACCTGAGTTCCTCAGGCTTTTATTGCTGTTCTGCTTAGTAGCATTTCTGTTGCAGCACTTACTGCTTAGCAAACTTGATTTACATATTCTTTTTTAAAATATGATCTGACATGCAAATGTTAATTTCATAAAAACCACCTTTTTGATACACAGCTGTCTCATAGATGCTTTCTACTAATGTTAATGTGGTTACATATTAATGCAAAAACCTTTGGATGTCTGGAAAAACTACACAAGAGACCTATATTAAGGAATAGCCTAGAATACAACTAATGTGGCTCTCTGCCTTCTGATTATATAAAAAGGAGCCTAATTTCTGTAAAGTAAGAAGTGAAATGAGTGTGATAGTACTTACCAGAAACATTTTATCTCCTTTCTTTCTGAATGTTTCAAATTTCTTTGAAATGATTATCTGCTTGCACTCTTCTTGCCAATCACCAAAGTTAATTTTGCCCACTAAGTAGCACCCCTTATCAAAGGTTTTTTCCTTTTTCTTTTTAAGAAAATACTTAGTCATCTAAGTATGTATTTATAATATGTATTTCGCATCAATATTAAAGGAAAGCTGAATTAGATGATGTAAGAAAATAAGAATCATCTGATAGGGATTAACACAAATCTTGCCTACATCAATCAGGGTTGTAATTTTCATTGTTCACGTAAATTTAACTGTTACATGATAACAGTCAGGGTGAGGTGTCTCTTTAAAAAGAAAAGAAAAAGAGCTGTGTAGGAAGCCTGACAATGAATCATTAAGAGCATGAAAATTTAGAATTGTCTAGACAGTTCTGATTTTGAAATTTTTTTAGCTTTTTAGCATCTGTTGAAGGATAATTTTATTTTTCATTAATTACACTTTATCTTACCCCACTTAAACTTTGTAACATCTTTGATCCTTCTCTTTGCATTTGGACAAATAATCCTTGATTGCCCAGACACCTGGCTTCTTCTTGAATTGAATTTTAGATAAAATAAACTTTCAGCTTCACAGCATATAGCTCATTAGCAGACACCTCAAAAGTATTCTAAATCCTTTTGTACATACATGAAAGAACTTTGTGATTTATTTTAATAGATGAAGATATGCTGTGATTAGAAACAAAGTAAATCCATGGTATGAGACACTATTTACCCCACAGACTTTGCTATTTGTGATCTTTTATTTGTTATTTATTTTCTTTACTGGTTGATATATAGCACTGGCATGTTGTTCTTTTGAAGGTTTGAGGAGTATGTAAATACTCTTCAGAAAAATCAGAGGTATTGATATGAGCATTTTTGGCAGTCAGTTAAAAAAAAGTTCAGGAATATAGGGAGAACTTGTAAATGTCATGTGAGCTACACTGATGAAACAAACAGCACTAAAACCAGATTTCGTAAAGAGCAAAGAAGTAAGATGGAAGGCAAACCTACAGTAAGTCAAGTAACTTTCTAAACAGAGATACAAGGTTACAGTTGATGTAATTGGCAAGGTTGCTTCTGTTATGTTGGTGGAAGAATTTAATTAGCTGGTTGCTGTGAAAATTGAATCAATCAATTGCATGTATTTCTTCCTAAAGCACATCAGTGGCCTCGAAACTGGATGGTGCCAGATGTCAAAGCAGTCAGTCCTTGGAAAAAAGCTTAACATTATAGAAGATGGGTCTTTTATTGTCAAAAAGCTTTTTAAGATTTATTTAACACATCTATGTGAGAATGGATCTGTTTTATAGACAAGAAGAAAACTTGTCTGGTAGGCTGTAGGAAGAAAATTAGGCTGATTTGTCTTGATGCCGTCCTAATTTTACATTTGCAAGGACACACATACCTACAGAGTCACCCATTAGTATTACTGAGTGAGATACACATGAGATTTAGCTTCAGCAGCCATGAAAACCTGAGGTATAAAAGGCAGGCTCATTTGGCCTGTACATTGTAGATCTCTCTGAAACAAATTCTGCTTTGGACAATAGTCCAGCATCATTATCCTGCATTGGATCCATAAGCTAGTGGTTCTGATGTTTCTGTAGTTCTGTAATGCTTACCAGTTTTTCCCGTAGCTGCTTAGTTCTTCAAAAATCTAATGCAGTGGCCTTGATATAGAAAGTGTGATTTTGTATTCTTTAACTGCAAAGCTGCTACTTACTCATCAAAATTCAGAAGTGTGAGATCTCATTCTTCCTCAGTAATTAGAGTTATTTTCAAGTGTGGTTTCTGTACAATTCCACAACCTGTTTACTGTGCTGATGGAGAATTTCACAGCTTTAGCATTTTATTTTTAGCAGAAGAACAGAAGGACGATTGTTCCTGCTTGCATGTAGTGTGCTTAGAAGTCTGCTTGGACACTAGTATCTAAAAATGTGACATTAATGTTCATTTAGAAGTGTGTGTGTGTGGTTACCCACGTGAGTGTTAAAAAAATATAATTGCTATTAACCTAGGAAGAAAACTGGCATTTTTCCTCCATTGAAAGACATTTTCTTTCCTTGATTTTTTTTTATGATCTAAACTATTCCAAGTTGATTCACCGGATGAGATTACTCCTATGAGCTCTTCCTAGGGCACCTTTTAATGGTGGGAGATGTGCATGTGTATATACATACATATTTTTATGTACAGATGTGCCCACAAGCAATAGATACACAGCAGGCATACACTGAGGATGTGCCCTATAGTTCACATTATTGTGAATGTCACTGTAGCAAGTGCTTTTCCTCCTCCTGTGTTTATAGAGCATATTTGGTTAAACAGATAATGCTTGCTGTCTGCAGTGTCTTGTGTGCTTTGGATTGCATAACTGCAATTGAGAGACATGGAAAGATTATTTTCTTCTGAACTTCTAAACCAAATTCAAACTTCTGCAGTAGCTGTGTTCTTCTGTTTCCTTGCAGAGCTTTATTTATCTGTTTGGTTTTCATTTGGTTAATTACTGGGCAGAGAAGAACTTAGAAGCAGTGGAACACTGGAATGACTAGATTTTAATGCTTGGAACACAGAAGATCCTGGTTTTAATACATACAGTTGTCTCAAGTATAATTTGTGATATTAATAAATCATAGTTTGATTGTGCCTTAAACTTTATTCTTGTATTGTTTAACAATTAGAGGCGCTTCCATTGCTGGTGAGAGTAATTCAGTCACCAGATGCCAAAGCCAAAGAGAACGTCAATGCAACAGAAAACTGCATTTCAGCAATAGGAAAGATAATGAAGTTCAAGCCTGACTGTATAAATGTTGAAGAAGTCCTTCCACACTGGTTATCATGGCTTCCACTTCATGAAGACAAAGAAGAAGCTGTTCATACTTTCAATTATCTATGTGACTTACTTGAGAGGTAAGATGAAATCTTCACACTAATGCAGAAAGTAAGCCTGTTTGCATGCCCTTTTCTTGCACTTTTTTCCCAAAACTGAGAAACTGTGAGGTTAATCTACGTATGGGTTAGAGAAGATAATCTGGAATGTCAGAACTGAGCCTTCCCTGATGTTATTGCTTCTTTTTTAGACAGGTATTGTTCTTGTCCTAAATAGTGTCTGTATACCTGGAAAAAAATCCTGGCTGCTTTATATCTACATAATGGGAAAGGATCTGCAGAAAACTTGTACAGAAAATTTCAGGAAAAGTTTTTGATCCTCTGCTTACATGTCAGCACCAGTAACTGATCAGGTCTTCTTTCTGAAAAGCAGCATACATGCTCTTGCAGCCTTCTTTTAAGTAGTTTTGAACCTTTTTGCTTTCCAACAAAGTGAAGTATAAAGTAGAGAAATAATATGGAAAAATTCATTGTACAGTGCTATCTCCCTTAATAATTATTTCAGTTATTATTGAAAGCATCTTATTCCACAGTTTAGTCTTTGGATTTGTGCTCCCTTCCATAGGTAAATTGAGAAAAAGGTAAACAGTTACTCTAGTGTGGTATTCTTCATAAATGAGTGAAAGAATGTAGCCTCTGAGGTGTTATGTAGTAAGCACATTTTGGCTGGTACTGTATTATGTCTTACAGGAAAAATATAAAGGAAGTAACTTAGATTTCTTACAGTCTTTTCTGTTTTGTGAATACTTTGTATCTCTTGGTGCTTTATTAAGGCAAAGTCTCAAAATGGCAGCTGAGCTCCCTAGACCGATTATGTAGAGACACCATACTAATGCTGCTAGATGTGCATGTAAACAGGAACATGGAAATTGAGAATTGCAGTACCAGCACACTTCTGTACCCAGCTCTGTGCAGGTGTCTCAGCCTGGCTGCCTGCTTCTCTGGAGCTCTGCCATCCTACGTTCGCAGCCTCTGCATTCCAGCAGTGGTAGGTGGCAGGACTGGAAGTAGATCATGTGTTCCACACAGATTCCTGCCTGCTAATACTCCTCCACTCCAGCACTTGGCTGGGGAGGAGGGAGCAGAGCTGCTTGCTTGCTGTGTCACGGAGAATGCTGGCAGAGAGCTGAATTTACCAGCGCTCCTGACACCAGTAACGCAACGTCCTGAGGGGCACAGGGAGAGCAGTAAGTCCTTTTAGGCAGGGTATTTCTGTCACACTGTTTACAGTTCCATCTGCATGGAACTCAGCCATTCTGTAAAGTTCAGAACTTCTTCCTGATAAAGTTTAGGCTGAGTAAAGAATCAGCTGCTTAAATATTAACAGAAGGGGGAGCATGCTGTCAGCAGGCAACAAAGCTGTGCGTACTTATTCAGCTGTGTGAAACTTAATAAGCAACTTTAGAATAAGATAATTCAAAATCACTTCACTTTCGTGTAAAGTGTTCACATTATTTTTAGATAAACATTAATTCCTTTGCGATATATATTTTGTAACAGCAATAACCCAGTTGTCCTTGGTCCCAACAATTCCAACCTTCCCAGAATACTTGGTATAATTGCGGATGGTGAAATCCACGAAGCTATCAAACATGAAGATCCATGTACCAAGCGGCTGGCTAATGTTGTTCGCCAAGTGCAGGTAAATAAATGCTTGCTTAAGTATAAAGGGAACATTTCAAATCTATTTGCATAGGTAACTAAACTGTTAAACTGGTTTTGAGAGTTTATCTCCTTAGAGAATAATGGTTCAACCAGTGCTCTTGGAGATCCTTGGACGTTCCTTGAATGTTTAATGCTAAAAGCTGGTGACATTTGCACTTGAATAAAATAACTGTAACTAACTTACATGCAGCGAGGTGGTTAATGTGTGAGCCAGTATTAATTTTTTGTGGTGTTGTTTTCTGAGTCAGAAATTAGAATCTGGAGAGAAATCTGTATGTCCTTTTATCAACGAACTGTACTGCAGGATTTGATCCAACATGTGGTTCTTGCAAGGGTCACCAGCATCCTGCAGTGAATTTCAAATACAGCAGCAGCTTGGGTTCTTTGTTAGAGAATGAGTGCGAACTACAAGTTATTTTACTACTGCCCTTTTTAACCTAGTGCAAATATAGGTGGCTGTTCAATGTTTTCCATACCTTTGGGGAACTGCCTTAAGGTTCACTTCCTTTAGACCATAATGAGTCACTTAATGATGATGGGGATGTCCAGGTGCTTAAGCAGGAGTTCTCTACAATGCTGTAAGAGATAGTGCTCATAGTGCAGATCTGCTTGAGGGCCAAATGTTGGGTGGATGTAGCGCTAATGAGAGAAAGGAGTGTGCCTGGTAAGCATCTTGCTCTTAAAAAAAGCATTGGAGGATTTTGAGCAGCAGATCTTCAATTATTGACCTTTCTACCTGACCTGCTTTGGCAAAATTCGGGTTCAAGAATTTTAGGAACACTTGATACTAGAAAGGATTCACCTGTACGAGTGTATCAGCCTGAGAGATTCATTATGTCTGGTAGAAAAAGTTTTTAGAATTCTGAAGGCATAAAGAGAAGGAAATTGAGCCAAGTTTCAAAGGGAAAGTGGTCTAAGTGACTGCTCTAGATTCTGCCTGACAGATACAAATCCTTGCTGTTAGTACTTAAAGTCTGGGAAAGGACCTTTGTATTAGGGTTTACCTAATGCATTTGTTCACTTTACCTCAAATCATCATGGTTAGATGACGATTTATTTTTTTAACAATACAGTGGCACATACATGTATAGATTAGCTGTGTACAGCAATGTCTGGTTTTGGCCAGCATTGATAGGAACATTATTATGAGACAAGACCTTCAGCATTGGCTGAATGATTTACCCTCAGACTGGGGAGGAAAAAAAAATCTTAGAAGTCGTGTCTTTTAAAAAATACAAAATTAGCACAATGTTACCAATCCTATTTCTCATCACACATAGTATTTTGACTTTAGTAAAGCTGTAAGACTTTTATACTCCTACTGACTGTAAGGGTTTTATACTGTGATAGGAATTTTCAAGGTTGTATAGTTGCTAACAAGCTCCTGCTTCCCAGATTCCAGGAGACTTTATTTTCAAATGGTCTCAGTAAGCTGTTTCACTGCCATTGTCTGACATGAGCAACATGGTCATTATTGGAATTGAATATAAACTTCTTTGCTTAGATATTGTCAGGCCAGAAATATTTAAGTGTAAAGTATCTATTTAAGCGTGCATCAGAAATGCTGGAAGAGTACATTTAATTCTGAAATATTTCATCATGCATTAAGAGTCTAAAATGCCTAATGTTATTTACAATTAAACCCAGAACTGTAAATTTGAGAGCATTTATTTTTTAATTTTTTGAATCCATTTTATATATTTTTAAACTTTTTAAATTTTGAGGAAAGGACATTATAATAGAACTGAATGTAAAATATACCAAATATAAATTAAACTTTTCTTTTTTAATTTACTTCAGTTGTACTGTTATTGCAAAAGCCAATTTAAAGACCTAAAGTCATTAACCTGCAATTTTTTTCCCAGTCGTTGTCCTAAGGAAAGCAAGGTGCCAGTTGCTTCCAGTTTCTATTGATAAGAGAATAAATACTTTTTCCTCAGTCTTGATTAATATTCAGCACTTTCTGGTGCCATTAGAACAGTCTTTACTGATGGTGACTTTGAAAGCTAATGTCTCAGCTGAGGGCTGTGGTAGCACAGAGGGAGGGTTTACATTTACCCAGTCAGATGCTCTGCAGTTCTCTCTGGGAAGTAATTGACTGACCCTTCCTTTCACTGAAGAGCCACACCCTGTGTTGGCTGCAGAATTTTGCATACCTACATGTAGCACGTGGTGCTGTAGTCCCAGGACTCACCTGGAAGCTCACAGTGTGTTACTGCTGCACCAGTGCCCAGAAAACTCATGTGGAAGAGGCATGGTTCAGTTTTGCCTCAACATTGGTCTTTTAACTTCAGTGCAAAATGGAGCAAATAGTTTAGGCTGTGGTTAACACAGGAGTGCCAGTTGTCAACCCACATAGTTTTTACAGGGAGTTCCCAGGAGTTTCCAAATCAATTACTCTGCTGCTATTTAGGCTTATGGAGCATCTCAAGTTGAGCCTGTGTAGCCCTGTGTCACTGAAGATTTCAGTCTCTTTGGCATATCTGTTATAGGAATGAGCATTGTAAACATAGCAAAGTTTAGGATGTGCCTTGGACACTTTCAGCCTGCATAAAGACCACTTCTCACTTTTTTTCTAGACATCCAGAGGACTGTGGACAGAATGCATATCACAGCTCAATGCAGATCAACAGGCAGCCATACAGGAGCTCCTGAACGCTGCTTGAAGGGCCTTAATTATCATCTGCAAGAAAACTAACTCCAAATAAATGTTTACCCTATTGTTTAGGTTTCTTTTGTTTCTTTTCTGAATAAAACCAGAACTGTAGTGCGTGTAGGCCATTCTTCTGCAACCTACAGGCAGTGGCAGCAGGAAGAAGCATTCTTTCAGAACGGTGTTTAAATCGGTTTCTATCCCAGAACATGGAAGAAGTTTCCTGTAAACCCTACAATAGCACTGAAGAGTATTTTTCTAACGGTATCAGCCATCCATATGATGGTGAAAGGGAAACAAGTTGAATTTTCTCATTAGACATAAGACCTTCAACAGTAGATGTACGTTATAACAGATAAACGTTTCTCTACACCTAGTGTTAATTGTATTAATTGGAGTGTGAGTATTTGTAGGGTAGAAAGTGTCCTTCTGCCCAACAAGATAGTAGATCAAAAGATGAAAAACTGAAGACAAACATCGAGCATGAAGACCTCATTGATCGCACTTTCGATTCCCAAAAACAACTTGTACAGTGACTCAATGAGGAAAGCTGTTCAGCTTCCAGCCCTTGAATGTGAAGTCTCTTTGGCATGTCTGACAGTATCTCATTCACTCCTCAATAAATGACATTGAAACACAAGAAGCTTGTGTAGAAGTTCAGTGATGTGTGGTTCTTTTAATTTACTCTTGTGCAAAGATGAAAATAACAAACTATACAAGTCACGATTTTATATTTGAAACTTTGTATATTGTTGCCTATTACAGATTTTATGTTTTTTTGTTTCTTGACTTTTTAACAAATTTTTCACCTGAGTGTGTAGAATGGAAACTTAATGGCATTCCTTGTGTGACAGTAAATTTACATATCTTGACTTTAAAATGTTTTTCATGTTCAGATGCAATTGCATTTCTTAACTTATGAAATGTAGTGTTGTTCCAGCTGCAAATGTGCAACATGATCTGGTAGGCATCAAACCTGTTGTAGTAGCCTGTGTTTTGTTTAAAACAATCATGCAGTTGACATCCTGACCTGAAAGAATCAAAAAGACCTCTTCAGGTCTTTCTGGTACTTTGAGAGCAATACATCCAGCAAATATAGGCATAGAGTATCTGATTTCTAACAAAGGTGAGTGAGGCTTTTGCACTCTGTTACTTCAAAGCTGTTAATATATGCATTGATCTTATAAAACCTAAGTTCTTACTGAAGTGTTCTTCAAGCTGATCTCAATTATCTCTTGAGACAGATCTTTTCACGAAAAGGGTGTAAGTTTTCTTCCTTTATAATAAGAAAAGGTAGAACTTTAAATGTAATAAATGCCTCTCATATTAAAGAATGAACTCAGTTTTGCCTTTGAAAATGTTTCGGAAAAGAAAATACAGAATGAGGTGTACCAAAACCAGCCCAAGACCTTTATACCCAAAGGTTTGTGAGACAAACTGCCTTAACCATAGAACTTGACAATGTAGTTTGTTTAGAGGCAGCTGAAACAGTGCAACAAAGTACTGTTCCAGTTTTCATTTTGTTCAGTATTGTTAATCTCAATTACAGAAATTCAAGCATTCATGCACCTGGAAGATGAATTCTAAGGGTTGGATACTGTGAGAGAACTAGTAAGCCATGTCAGTTATCTCAAGCACTGGTCCTGACAATAACAATTTTGCTATGCTCTATCCGTCGTTCTTTTTTGTGGGCTTTGGTTTTTTAAGTATTTGTTATTTCAATTTCCTCTCAGTCTAAAACATGTACATTTTTCCCTGCAGTAAACTTCTTGTACTTTTTCTCAGTGCTTAGATTTTTTTTCCCTTTCTTTGGACTGTGGTGAGAATCGTAGCACATTTGGCATTTCCCAGAAACATCGTCAGCTTTGGCTCTCTATAAAATAAGCAGCATTTGAATTGCTCTCTTATTGGACCAGCTGTAATCCTCTTGCCTTCTTTTCAGTCCAAGTAACTGAGAACAAATAGAACCAGGAGATGGGGTTGCTCTGTGTGCCAGCACAGAGCAACTTTGTGCTGTTACTTCTACCTTGTTAATTGTTTTACCAAAGCAAAGGGCGCTGAGTGAGTCACTTGTCAGCCTGACAGGTAGGTTTGGTTCTGGGTTCTATCTGGAGATCCATTCTTGCGTGTCCCTGCTGAACTTGGCAGGGTTAATCCAAAAGCTTCTGTGGCATTTTCTCAATTCACACAACCTTTAAAAACTATGCTCCCTTTCCACCTATTTAAAAGCTGTCTGGATCACTAATCTTGGTATTTCTTGTTCCTTAATAGAAAAATTTTAAGCAGTCAACCATTCCTGTTCTTCATTGCACATAAGAACTGTTGCCCAAAAAAATATCGTAGTAGAAACAGTAGCTTTATCTGCAGCCATCTAAAAAAGTGTCATCATGAAGGAGCCAAAGTAATCTTAAACTGTAGTATTGATATGGGAAAGGTAGTTTTGATTCAACTATTTTTCCTGGGTATAACGCCAATCTTGCTTTAACAAACTGCTCAGCAATTGTGTGGGTTGAGAGACGTACCTAGTGTAGCGTAAAGAGCACTGCAAACAGTAGCAGCGCTTCTCTTTGCCCAAAGAAAGAGGTACCAAACCCACCCTAGACAGCCACACGAAAGTGCTCAAAGTTGTACTCTGTAACAAAGCACAACTGGAGAACACCACGCAGGTGTTCCAGTGCTGGAGTTCCATTAGCCTGTTTAATAAGCATATGAAAGTAACTAGTGTTCATGAGCACTGCTCTCAAAAGTAGCTCATCTCCCTGAAGTGTGGGTGAGTGCCCATCTAAACCCTCACCTGTTCTTATTGTTCTGAAGGTGAAGCTACTTGCTTTGGGTTTGCAGCTCTAGGTTGTTCATGACAGATAATAATGCAGGTGAATGTCGAGTCTCCTTTACCTGGCTTTGTCTACAAGATGCCCCAGAGAATCCTGTGCAAAATCTATGTAAGAAAGTGACTTGTAGCCTTCACACTTTCAACATGGGCTTTGTGCACTGCTGAGGCATTCTGTCATTGCTTTTTCTCTGCAGAGACTTCGAAGTGTTGCTGAGTGCAAGGGCTAGTATTCCCCAGCATAGAAGAGTTGTTATGCCAAATGTCTGTTCTCTACACATCTAGATCTGTCAGTCTCATGTATGGAGTACATGCATGAGAGTAAGACGTGTTGCACAGTTGGAATTTTTGATGAAATAAAGAATTAAGGAAGGTGAATTTCCTATTGACTCTGTGTATGCTTGTATGTATTGGCTATGCAGCTGCCTCAGGCTCTTGAACTGGAGCTTTATTTTTGCCTTAGTGGTATCTGTAGGGATGCACACATACACTGAGTCTTCCAAATACAATGAGGGTCTATTAAAAATAATACAGAAGTCAAGTACTTGCCACCACATGTTTTTTGAACTTTGAAGTATTTTGTTGTGCGTCTTTACCTTTGCTGTTCAATCATTTTGTTTGCTCTTCCTTTGCTAACTTAGATAAGGCTACTTCCTTGTATGGGAGTTCAATGGTATCTTAAATTCCAAGACATGCATTTGTTCTCTTCCGAGAAGCAGAAAACATGATCTAAGTGTCTGTCTAGTACAGGTCCTTTCCCTTCTTGGTTGCTGTGGAGATGCTTGTGTTGCTTCAAGGAAGAACATCTCTCAGGACATCTGAGCATCTGTTGAGACTTGGAGGTATGGGCTCTATACTCAAAAGAAGTAATGGGATTTGTTCAGGAAAAAGTTTCTACAGCACCTTCTCTGATGCAAAAGAGAAGTGAGGAATGGAGGCCTACTCAGAACATGAAAGCTGTGTTTCCTATCTTTGAAGACTAAGACTAACCTCAGCCACAGTATGGTTATTCCAGTAGGAATCTGGGTTTGTCTCTTGAGTTTTTGACCACTTTTGTGAATCAGAGTATTTGCTTTTCAAAGGCAGTGTCTTGTTCCTCACAGCCCATGAGGCCTAAATGTTTGGTCCCTACATTTTTCACAGGTTCTCATATTTTGCTCACTGAATTGACTCTGATCTTTTTAATTACCTGATAGAGAAGCCACATCATGTCTGTGTTCTTCTGAGCCTATTTAGGAAACCAGCATGGAGTGGCAGGCTGGGATGGTATCTCCTCCTGATGAGCAAACAAACAATGCTCAGTGCAATTGCTCACCAGCCCTTGCCAGACCCACCTTCCCAAATGCAGATCAGCCCCACTTCCAGGTAACTCCCCCCAGTTTATACACTGGGCATGGCATTCTGTGGTGTGGAATTTCCCTTTGGTTAGTTCAAATCACCTGTCCTAGCTGTGCTCCCTCCCAGTTTCCTTTCTGTACCTCCTCACTGACAGAGCATGAGACAAGGAGGGGAAAAAAGTCCTTGACTTAAGAGAAATACAGCTTAGCAAAAACCAAAACATCGGTGTGTTATCTACACCATTCTCATTCCAAAGCCAAAGCACAGCACTGTAACAGCTACTGAGAAGAAAAGTACACTACCCTAGCTGAAACCAGGACATCCTGCAAGGCTGGAGTTAGTGTGAAATTCATTTATTTGGTTAGGAGATAAGGAATTGCAATTTCTGCTCTGGGGAGACTGTTTCTACAACCTCGGCAAGAGATCTTTTCCTATCATTCTGGTTCAGACCAGTGATAAACTTTCTGTTTGTCTCTTTCCTAGGAGGTACCTGTCAGTTTTGGCTTTAATGATTTTGCTTTATCACTCCAAAGGCTGCCCATAACCCCAGTTCAGTGCAGGGAATTGTTGTGGCTGCCAAACCACAAAGTCAGAATGTCTTTTGAGTTTATTATTGTGACCACTCTAGGCTTAAGAATAACTTGTGCTGATGAAACACTAGATGCAGACAGGTACGTCTGGTGGAGTTTCACTTACTTAGCAATAGTGAAAATTTAACAGTAAGCAGTGAATGCCTTAAGGAGGATGTTGTTTTTTTCAGCGTTTTTTGTGTGTGTGTTCTTGATAGCAGAAGAGATTCAAAGCTCCCCAGAGGCACCAGATGTGCCATACTCATTGATGGAATGGAATTTTCTTCCAGAAGACTGGGAAGGGTACATGTTGGCAGAAATTCCTCAAGGGACCACTACCCAGGAGTATATAGTGAAGTATTCCTGACTTAATGGTGACTGATGGGAATTACAAGTTTAACTTCAGTCAGTTTTGCTCTGAAGGTTTTTACTTGTCTCTCTTTTTGCCAACACCATTACCCCTGCTTGCTACCTATTGCAGATGGCCAGTGTCTTCTGATGGTGGGTAAGGAGCAAAAAAGAAAGGGGATATTTCTTCAACTTACTACTTCTGCACTAATTTTGTGGCTGGTTTTTTTCCTATGAAGCAACAGAAATATTTAAAATAAAACTATCTGAAGTACAGCTTTTCATGTAATGTGTGCTGTTAACTGTGCAGTCCTATCTTGTGTCTGGTGGTGATAGGATTTGCTGTAAATTAGTTAAAAGGTTCAATATTCAGTTCACACACTGTCTTAAAAACCATTGTTAATCATTCAATTAAAAAAAAAAAAAGCTTGGAATAAAATTCACATTTTGGATTCAGATGAGAAACAACATAACACAGGATATCAAATCAGGAATGCTAACCTTACCTATGTTACTTGAACTAAATGGTGCAGCATCACCATTTTTAAATACTTGGCAATAAAATGCCAAGACACATTTTTACCGTGAAGTTTTGTCTGTTTAGAGAGTTGGTATTCCTGCAAAACAAACCCAAAAAACCACCAGCACGCTCAAAACTGCCAATTTTTGTCAATAGTTAGTGGGGAAGAAGTGTGTGGATGCAGTGGGTGTATTTCAGCCGTTCTGTGCTCCAGCTAAAGCTGCTTCTGGCCGGTAGATGGGGATGATGCGATTGCCTATCAGAAGGCCATAGGCGTGGGTTCGGGACGTTTGCCACTTTACAGTCCCTGCTTTTTTGGGAGGCTGGTTCTTAACAAGACAATTCTATATAGGCAGAGTGATTAACGTCTGTTTACTGGAAAGCGGTGCACAGAGCAGATAGCTTGCCTTTAAGAATTGCCTATTACAACCCTACAGAAAGAAAACAAAGAGAAAGGGGAGGGTTACATCAGTACAGGTTTAGCCAGGTCTCCTCCCTATCCCTGCTTCTCCTGTCATTAAAGAGTGTGAATAAAGTACGTGCCCGTGGATAAATGCCTTCTTGTAAAATGAGACAGCCATAGCAGCTTTCTCCTTGGCAAACCTTGCCACCTCTCCTGGTCCTCAGGGTAAGGAGGAAATGAGTTTCATTTGGGATGCCTGTCAGTCTCTGGGAGCAAGTGAAAAGGAAGATGAGCTCCTGAGGCTCTGTATTAACATCAGCAAGTGTGGATTCCTGTCCTTAAAAACGAGTAAAACCTTAAAGACGTAGCCGATGAGAAAACACATTTCAAATGCAAAGCTAAAAAGGGTTAACTGGTAAGGAAGTTATATTAAATTTTAAAAGAAAAGATCTTCACCTGCCCTTGTTGCTATTAAAATACTGTCCCATGGTATTTATTATCATTGGGGGAAAACAAACAAAAGACCTCCACAAAGCTCAACCTCCAAGCTCTTGGAATTGGTCTCTTCTCATCATCCTTATGCCTGATCACCAAACTGAACTCTGAGTGGTTGCAGGACAGACAGAAGCAGGGGAGTTGGTGAACCAGGAAGAATTCACTGTTTCTCATAACACCAGACTGCCCAAACAAAGTATTAAATAGGATGTTTAAAACCAACAAATATTTTTTCATACACTAACTTCTAATGGATGTGCCTGGAAGTCAAAAATAGATTATTAAAACCGATTATTCAAGGATGAGTGAAGGGTTAATAAGCAAGGTGCTCCTGAGGAAACTGCTTGTTCAGGAGTCCATAAATCATTGCCTGTCAGAAGCTGGGAGAGTAGGTTAGGAAAAGGATCACTCAACCTTTGTCCCATTTGTTGTTTTCTTTCCCTAAAGCTCCCGTACTCCATCTTTTGTTAGACAGCCAGTTCTCTGATCAAGCTTTACATGGCCCTTTGTACACATCCTTCTCTACAGCACTCCTCACTTTTCCCTCACTGATTTTGTTTATACAGATCAAAACTCACTATGTTTGCATGGGGCTTTGGGAGATACAAATAATTGTTCACCCAGCTCATACAAGATCAACTAGAGCAGGAATCACTTCATATAAAATATATCTCAGTGCTAATATCCATGTAGACACTTGCTCTGGGGCCTGAGAAGGAAGAAAAGTGTTTTCTTATCTTGACACTGTTACATGTTACACAGATTCCAAATAAAAGACACAAGAGAAATCTATAATCAAGTACAAACATAATAAAATTTCTATCCTTTAAGGAGATAATGGATTGTTTTTGTGTATTCAAATGTGGGAAATCTGAAATGCTAAATATTTGTAGCTTACACAAAGGATCAAAGTGCAGTAGAAAGTAAGGCTTGTGGTGAGACTCTCTGGCTTTCCCTAGTAGAAGATTAAACCATTTTAATATTTGGGCAGTTTTATGAGAACTGCAGCTCCTTTGTTACTGATCTGCCTCTTTAGGATGAGAGATGACAGCAGGAAATAGGGATTAAGATTTCCTCTCCAGTGCCAGAGGGAGATATGGCACAGTACAGATGTGTGATACCCAATGTTGTTATCAACTGCAGAGAAAATGTGGAGGCAACAAACTAAACAGGCAGGGATGAAGCAACTGGAAATATAAAAAAAAAGACTGCATTTCAGAATTTAAAAGCGTGAGATAAGAGGCAACTTCTTTTTTATTTTTTATATAAATAACCAGTTAAATTTAGTATGGACTGTTATTACAGCTCCTACTGCTTTAATACAGTTCCTGGGAACTATTCTGGTTAAGCCTGTCCCATTTCAGCAGACTGAATTCAGTCCAATTCTATATTAAGATCATTTTGAAATCTAGTATTTAAAAAAAATTAAATTTGTTTTTTCGTTTGGTTCACTTGCAAATACCAAATGATCACTAGAGAAAACTAAGATATGTTTAAAGGACAACGCTATCCTAAATATTACTAATAAACCAGAAATTGATTCTTTCTGTATTTCACTGTCAGAGTAAACTGTGAATCTCATGTTTAAAATATTTATAGAATGGAAAACTGCACAATAAACTGGAATACTATGGAACACCAAAATGCTGAGGGGAATGAGACATACGTGGCATGCAGACCACTAACTGAGAAAACAGAAAAACATGCCAGTACTAATACACATAGGGGAATTTTTCCTTTTAAGTAGAGTGGGAAAATCATCTAATTGGAAATAGTGGTAATGAATTTTGAATGATTATACTAGGTGGAAAAAAACAGGCATGGGAAAAACTCATACCCTCTTTGCCTGTGACCTGGATCTCAGAAAATGAAGATGCTGTAAACAAAAGCTGTTCCATGTCTGTCTCCAGCATCAGAATCTAGGAAACAGGACAGCACTCATCACTCACACTTCAAAGCTACAGGCAGAGCCCAAGTTGGTACAGATGCAGAACACCAGCACTGGGAGGAACACCACCAACAGTTCCAGGCATCTTTGTCAGCAAGTTGATGGGGGCTGATGGGAGAAAAAGTGTACACTTAATCTACCTGGCCTTTCAGGAGAAGTTTCCTTCCTGATTTGAAAGGAAACTGTAGTAGAAAATAGACCATGTCATTGTAGATGATTTTTCTCATCATTAAAGTGGAAATGATAATTCATATTTTTTTCATCTAAATGCTACTTTCTAGAGCAATTGTTTTGTTTATATTCATTGAATTTTTATTTCAGGGAAAAAATAGAAGATAATAAGCAGGAAAAACTGTTTTTCAAGTATCTAATAATTTGATGTTATTAAACACAAATTATGCAGATCTTGCTAAGCTTTCTACAGTGAAATGCTATTTCTGTAAATTATTTAATGCTTTTCACTTTCAGAACAGAAAGTTTCACAGACTCCTTTTGTAGAAGGAATTTTGCTAATTATGTTAAGCACTGATAGAAAATTAATGGTCTTGTTTCTCTTCATTCTGTTATGCTTTTCATATGGGACACATAAAAATCAGCACCCTGAGAAAATGGGGCTTCTGTTCTGACATTTAGGAATGGGCTGATTTCAGAGTCTGCATTGTGAAATAGCAAAATCATATGCGGAATTGATGTTTGCTTTAACAGGTTTTACTGTTGCTCCCCACAGCCAGATTTAGATGTTCTAAACATTAAAACAGGAGAATATGACAATGGAGACGACAATAACTAAGCCACCTGTTGTAACTAGCCATTGTAAAAATAAAACGTCTGTCAGCCAGCATGAAATTAGAAAGGACCCATGGGAGATCCAGAATGCAACAGAGCATCAGATAGGGCTCCCCCACCTCTACTTTAAAGTGGGGATTATCCCAGAAGGATCTCTTCAAACACACTGATATGTTCCAGATGTATTCCCTTGTAGAAGGTCACAGCAAAAATATTGTTGGGGGGTGTTGATGAGAGCAAGAGATTTATTGTTTTCATGGGAATCTTCAAGTCTGATAATGCTAAAAGCCATGTTTAATGGTCTGTATTGTTCTCCTTTTCATATTTGCAAGGGGACTCATTTCGGCTGTGTTTAGTCATGGTATAAATTCTAAAGGGCTGCAAAAATGGGTCGTTTTTTGGTTTAAAACCATACTTAACTCTTATCAGTCCAGGTACTTAAAAGGTCCTTCTTCATCATAGAGTTAAATGGTTTCAAAATAATTTAATAAATTTATTTGTACTTTCCTACTAGAAAGTGTCACCTTTTTTGTTTCAATTTTGTTTGTTTGTTTCATTGTTTCTTTTAACAGATAAAGAGATTGCTCTGTCCAAAACTACAAAAACAATGAAAGAGAATGAACTATAATGCTGGGAGTTCTACCCTAGACTCTGAATTCCAAGGATGCATTTCTATTTCAAACAATACATTTCATTTTCTTCTTTAAAGTGGTATTGAAAGATTATTGTGGCTGGTTGGATGTTTATATGAAATCTTTTCAGCTCTGCTAATATTTTCTCTTTCCCTTATCTCTTCTCTCTCCTCACCATGACAAAGTTTCTGATGGAAATACTAGTATAGAATATGTATTTTGTCCTGATATTCAGTGTTCTTCTTCCCTTCTTTGGAAGAAAAGGTGAAAGTGGATTGTAGGAGAGGAAGCCCAAATACAAACAGCAAAATTACTTTTTTTTAATTTAAGAAACATCTGTATTTTTCCTTGGCTTTTTTTTTTTTTTTCTTGAATGTTAGGGTATTTGTTATGTTATAAATGATGACTTTATCGATAATTATAATAAATCATTATTTTTTTCATTTACACTGCAGCAGTTGACAGTTTTGTCCATTAAGGAAATGACTTTGAAAATGTCAGTGTCATTTAAAAA
The DNA here is from genome assembly GCA_013400775.1 of Chaetops frenatus. NCBI lineage: Eukaryota > Metazoa > Chordata > Aves > Passeriformes > Picathartidae > Chaetops > Chaetops frenatus. Next base: position 281,889 of record VZTR01008429.1, on the reverse strand, counting down.
CATTTTTCTTCTACCTTGGATTTGCAGATGGGAAAAAGCAAGCATCACAAAACTATAAACTGATGCAATCTGTGTAGTTTTGAGGAGTATAAATTGTTCACGAATTTCAAATGAACTTTCTAGCCCTGAAGCTTCAGGGATGATTCCTCTAAGAACTGTTGCAGGGTTGATGATCTGAGCATAGATATGCAGCTAAAGCAACACACAGTAACCTGAAACAGGCAAGCACACCAGACAGCACAAGGTAAATATGACATGCAACTGAGGTGATGCTGTGAGGTATTGTGCTGAGGCTGGGGAGAGGGGCCTGTTCCAACTGCTTAACAGGCAAAATTCTCTTTATATAAATTCCTGAGGACTTGGGAAACTTGCAAACACCGTTAAAAGGCTCTCTCTTAATTCATGATATTATACCCTTGGAGCAGACAGTAAACAAAATCTGTTAATTAGCTGGCTCTAAGTGTTTGAATGGCTTCTTTTCAATGGTTGAGTATTTCTTTCACATGGAAATCCTGAAATTTGAGAACAGAAATTCACTGCTTTGCCAACTGGCTAAATACTTGGGTTTTTTCTCAAAAGCTAAGACATGGTCTACTGCTAGTATTATACACTATTATGAAAACTGTAAATGACCACTGCCTCTAGCTATAAATTGAACATTGCCTTTCAACGTGTAAACAAGAAAGACAGATTGCTTCAACATTAGTAATAACAGAATAGCCAGGGGTAATCTTAACAACTGATGACTAATAATATTTTAAGACACGGACAAAAATATATTGCAAAAAAAAAGCCTTTGAAAGGAAGTGTGTTGTGGTTTAAAGGACAACAACTTTTTTTTTTTTTTTCTTTTTCTCCTTCCTGGGGGGGTTCTTTGTTTTTCTACTTCTGCCGGGGCACAGTTTCCAGCAGAGGTGAGGAGCCCACGGATTGGCTAATTTTAAGATGGGCACTTCATGTAGCCACTTGAAAATTAGAGGCGTCTTTGCGAAGCTTACATTTTTTAGGAGCGGGAAGTTTGAAGCCTTCTTTGACTTCCGCCCGCGGAGGAGGTAACTCCGGCATGGCCCAGGCCGGCCGCTCCAGGCCCCAGGGCCTGGCGGCCGTGCTGGGGCTGCGGCCGGACCCTGCCGGGTTTC
>VZTR01008429.1:219139-276395 GCA_013400775.1 Chaetops frenatus | reverse complement strand
GCCGGGGCGGGAGGCAGCCGGCAGCCCCGAGCGCCGCCCCCGGCACCGCCGCCCTCTCCCCGGGCGGTGACAGCCCGGCGGACACCCTGATCGGCCCCGCGTAATCCCATTACCGCGGGTAATCCGCGGGCAGGCTCCGCGCAGAGCGGCGCCCGGGCTGCCTTGCCCTTCCCTGAGTCCCCGGGCTACCGCGGCCGGGCGCAGTCCGGGCGGCGACGAGGGCGGCAGCGCTGCTCCGTGCCTTTTGTTTCGCCCCGGGCTGGGACCCGGCTCCCGGTCTCGGCGGCGGGGCGGGAGCCGTGGAGGGACGTGCGGTGCCGGGCGGAGTTGCAGGGGCGGCCCGGGGCAGGGTTTAGCTCAGGCCGGCAGCCGGCGGGGAGGTGCTGCTCCGGGGGGCGTGTGAGGCCAGCGCCTCCCTCCCGCCTCGGCCCGGGGCGGCTCGGCGGGGACGGGACGGGATGCGATGGGACAGGCTCCTCGGGCTCGCCCCTGGCCAGGGCCACCACCACCACCCCGGGTTTCCTGAGTGGCTGTAGCGGCTGCAGCCGCCCGGTCCAGCCTCCCTCTCTCCTCCCTGACACCCAGGGGTGCGCAGAGGTGCCTCCAGCCAGCTGCCCTCTGCACCTCTGCCATCACCTTGCTCGTGTCCGCAACCGGCGAGTTCCCCGGTTTCAAGCCGAACGTTGCCTTTTTTTCGTTACGATCAGCCTCAGACAGCTGGGAACCGCTGGGGAAAGTTCAGCGTAAACTGCAGTTTATTTCCAGAGCGGGAGCTCATGTGCGGTAGGCCCACTTAGCTTTTGTGATACGGCTGCTTTCTCTCGTTTTAAAGCAGGCGTAAACTCCGTGGAGTTGATTTAAAGTTGCCGGATTTGCTTGATTGCCGGCATGAAATTACTGTGCAGCGTATCTTTTTCGGTCACAGCCTTCTTACTTGGGTTACCTTCAAAGAGATCTGTCCCTCGAGAGTGGAAAGGTGATTGCTCTAAAGGAACAGCATCGATCAGCTGTTCTGTTATTCATATCTCTAAGATACTTTGACTCCTGCTCCGTGCATTGCTTCCAATTCACAGCAAGCAGCTGATGTTGGAATCAAGCCAACAAAAACAAAATTCTACAGGAGGTCAGTTAAGAAAAGCCCCAAAAGTTCTCTTTGAATTAAGATATCTCTTTCCTCTGCTTCTGGATGTTTATGTGAGAACTGCGATATCTAGCTGATTGGTGGATCTGAGCCTTTTAGAAATAGTCCTGCTTCCCAAGAAAGTCCGAAATCCTCTTAGCTGTGCCTGACGTGTCCGCCCTGCCGGGGTCTCGAAGTTCGGGGCTGGCTGACAGGGCAGGACGGGAGCTGTGTGTGCTGTGCCCCGGCGTTGCTTGTACTTACCCTGCCGTGCACATGAAGCGAGGACCGGGCTCCTGGTGAGGCCAGGTGAGAGCTGGTCTTCCCCTTCTGCCCTGGCCGAGAACAGTGTCAGAAGTGTCCTGACTCTTCAGAGGGTAAAAACTCAGCAAAGGGGTAACAGCTCCTGTGGCTCAGGAATCCCGCCAAATGTTTGCGCTTTCCAGTTCAGAACTTCATTCTCTCAGATGGAGTTTTGCTCCAGGATTTGGCAGACTCTCTTTCCTTTCCTTTGCATATAACAAAGATGAGGGGTTATATGTAATACATTGAATTACGATGGCTATTTTTGAAAGCTTAGACGTGGCTGTATCAGTCCAAACACAGTGCAAATTCTTTTATTCCCACGGAATTAAGTTCAAGTGTAGAACTGTGGATCCCTGTGGAAGGGGTAGTTGGCAGTAGGGCCAATTCGTCATCACGGGCAGGGGTTAGACAGCTGTATTTCTCAGCTTTTTCTTAGCCCTGTCTTGTACAGTCAGTTAAATTACTGGTTTTTTCTTCTGCACTCTGTGTTTTGAGCAGACCAAACACACTAGGAAAGTGGGCAAAATATTTAGCAAACAGTAACGTGAAACTTCAAAACGTTAAAAGTTGGTATGAGATTGAATGTGTAACATTCAAGCTCGACTTTTATTTAATGGGTGAACTTCAAATTGGATTTTTTCCTTTTTTCTTTTCCCCAGGTTGACACAGTTCATTAGTCATTTTGTAATCAATATCTTTAAACATGCTACTTGTAACCAAACTTTTTGAAATAAAATTGTGGAAGATAAATGACCTAAGGGGAAACACCACTTAAATATGATGATTTGAAAAAAGGAAGATTTGTCCTATGAGATGTATTTCTGCATTAAAATTCAGATGGAGAATTCTGAATTTATAGAGTTACTCAGTAAATTTTCCCTGCTGATTTTCAAATTAATTTAACTTAGCAAAAAATCCAAACTTCCACTTAAAAAATTCATATATGATGATAATTAGCAGCTCTTCTAAAAAAAAAATATAAGAAATTTTGACATTGATGAATACAAGGCTGCCAGTTCTGGCAGCTTTTTAGATTATGTATGCTTTGTGATGGAGCTATGCAAAAGAAATGCTTCTCTCATTTGAAATATCCTTACATTAAATCTTTACTTGCTCTTGGGCATGCTTTTCTTAAAGGGACTGGCTGCTGTGGAGACTCCCAGACCGGGATGTGTTAGGGTGTGAAGCTGGTCCACAGGACCATACTGTTTTTTCATTGTGTTTGCAGGGACAAGTTGGTTGTTGGGCAGAGACAGCCCAGGGCTGACAGTGAGCTAAAGAACCAAGTGCTCATTCCCAGCTGAGCGTGTCCCCTCAGGTTTTACAAGGTGGAAGACTGTGCAGGGAGCAATGTTGGCTGTTCCCTGCTTGTTAATGGTTGTCGGTGCCTCTTTCCCGAGACTGGAATTTGAAGTGCAGGTCAGTGCTCTGACCTTGGCCTCTCCTCTGCTCCGTTTGGGGAAATGCAGATCTGCATCTTGCTGACTGCAGTGGGGATTTGGATCCAGAACTTCCAGAGGATTGACTCAACTCATTTTTTTAAGCTTCCATTCATATTTAGGAAGGATTTTTTGTAACTGTAGGATCAGGTTACAAACCCTGATTATATATGTAAAGGACACTCATAGTGGATGTGTTCAGCAGTTAAACCTCTGTGTTATTAATCTTGGTTAAATTCTAGTGCTGAATCAATGTCTTAGCATTGTACTTTTCGTGCTGTGGCATTAGTGTTTGGGACTAAACTTACTGGGTTTGGTTTCTGGTTTGATTTTATTCCCCCAACTGTATTTTCATGGTTCTTGTCTGTGCCAGTGCCCTTATTTTTTTATATTGTCTTTTTTAGAAAAGCATGATAAAAATGCTGTTTATTGAATTTGGGTTCACCAACTTGTTCTGCTTTTTCTGTTTCTTCTTTTAGAAATTGGCATGTTTATCTTAAAAGACCCTTTCCGGGCTCAATTTCATGACTTTGAAAGGTTGCAGTTTGTGTATTTTCTTCTTTATATTTTTCCTTTTTTTGTGTGTGCTTTTCTGACTGGCTGAGTGGATGGTGAAGTTTCTAGTTTACAGATGGACTGCTGAACTCTGGAAAGTAAAGGAACAGCTTGTTTTTCTGGTTGTAAAGGCACAGAAGACGAATTACAGAGGTATAAAAGGTCATCAGACTCAAGTCAGTTTTGAATTTGTGCAAAATGTCAGTAGAATTGGCCTGCAGAAATGCAGACAAATCAGACAATTAGGTCAGTCTGTGGGTTGTGGGCACTATCTTGTTTGTCATCAGTTGCAGCATGATGAGCTTTCTGACCTTGTCTGTAATGAAGTAGATGTGATTAAATATTACGAGAAAGGAAAATATGATATGCCATTTGAGGGATTTGAGAAGCAGGGATGATCCTTGGCAACTAAATTTCTTTTCCCTTTATTCTGGAAGTATAACTGGAGGAAATTGTTCCTAATGCTTGGTTGTCAAAAAGGACTTAAAGAAAAAAAAGAATGGTGTCTCTGTTAGCTGTTACTCAAATAAAATGAAGCTTTGTTGGTGAAGTTCAGGAAGGTGCTAAAGTTCTGGTTTTTGTTGATCTCGTGTGGGAACTGATTTTTGTAGTGTGCCCATAAGTGTTACGCAGTGCAGTCTGTACAGCAAAATCTTGTTTTGTGTCACTGTATAATATGGAGAAAAGAACTTTCTCAAGGCATGAAATCTGGATACTGAGACTTACAGGAGAGGATTTTTGTACAATATACATTTGTTATTAGGCATGAGGAAAACTGGGGGGTTGGGTGATATTTTGGTGTAGAGTAGGGGTGGTATTTGCAGACAATGTTTTCTTTCCCAGGTTATAAATCAGGTGTAGTGGTAAAAGCCCACTGGAAGGTGGGAGGCTGTGTCGCCGAGACACTGCTTCCCTTACTGGTGATGCCTTGCCTATGCTTTGCTCTGGTGCTTACCAGTAAAATCAGGTTTTTGGCTACCTTAGCATCAGCGCTGGAGGTTGCTGACCCATGGCACAAGATTTTTCAAGTGAGTAGCAATGTTAACAATGACTTCAATCCCCATTTCCTTGCAAATACGCTGTCCTAGCGTGGGGAAAAGTAATGGTTTGGACCCTGTAGGGTGACTGGATTTGCCACAATGGAAGTATGTTAAGAAGCTATTACACTCCCAGTTGACATGTGATCCTGCTGCCTTGTAAGGCTCTTTAAATTGCTGTTTCAAGTTCTCTCCCTCATTAGGGGTAGCACAGGGGTGAAAAGGCTAAGTTGTGCAACCAAAGGGGACCTTCCCCTCCTCTCCTAGGTGTAGGTCTCCCCAGAGCACCTAGTTCTGTAACACCAGGTATTTAGGTGTATAATACACAAAATATTACAGAAATTCAGCAGCAGGAGGTGTGTCACATGGCCAGTTTTATCTGAGGAGAAGCTGTGACTTTCTGAACAGAGATACCAGTATCAAGCCATCCTTGTTTGAAGGCACTGTGCTCTTTATACAGAGGGAATACGGGATCGCTGCCTCAGGGATGAGCTACTCGAGCACCTGGGTTGTCTTGCACAAAACATTTTGGTAGGGAAGAGCACACACTTTCGTAGGTCAAAAGATGACTCACTGGTACACTGGAAGCCCTAGCACTAGCAGGAGGGAGTTGGTATTGTTGGATGCTTCCTTTTCTGATCTGGGGCTGCTGCTTCTGCTGGCCACCACTGGCCTTTCTGTGTCTTTCACACCTCATTATTGCAGGCCCAGTAGTTTGATCGCTGGTCGCTGATAATATTGACGACTGCATCTCCTTAATCAAGGGCCCTTATTTTCAGTCACCTGCATCACGGGCATGGGTCAAGAAGACATTTGTCAATGTATTCCAACAGCACAAAGGGTCTATCTGCTCAGTAACCTGAGTGCGTTTAATTGGCTCTTTCTGGGCATTTTTCTGTTGGTTATACTCTTTCAAATAATTTATTTCTGTGCCTGGATTAAGAACTTGGTCTGCAGATGTTACATGTTCACTCTTTCAGTCTCTGAGTGTTATTTTTGGACGTGTCCCAGCCTCTGTCTCTCCACTGAACAATACCAAAGGTGTTCCACAGGGACCTTTGCTAACCCAGCAATGGAGCACCGGCAGACTACTCATTAGTCTTTTATGTCTCTCCTTATCAGTTTTACTGAGAAACTCCCTATCGCTTTGGTTGCACATGTTAAAATAATTAGGCTTCCTGTTCAGCAGGTTTGTGTGGCATTGATTTTGGCCTGAAAGTTCAGGGGAGGGGAAGGATACCATTAAATTAAATGAAATGGCAAGTATGTCTTCCATAGTTGCCTTTTTCCATTATGAGTTGAGTTTAAAACATATTCTTGCACAAAGAGAGGCAGAAATTTTAAGCAGACTTTAATGCTACTTAAAAAGGAGGTGTTCTCCCTTACATTAATAAATAAGTGAAAATAACTCTTAAATTTCTAAGAGGAAAAGAGGATGCAATGGTATCACTGTTCATTTGGAAGAAAGCCTCACATAATTCAGAGACTCTGGAATCACAGCAGGTATCAGACAGACTTGGAGCATTTCCCTGGCCACCCTAGTCTTCCTATGATTATGGGAAGGGAAGATGAGATGTTGTTTGGGGATTAAGTATTGTTTTCCTGTCCATGTTGCTAATATTTCCAGTTATTCTGAAGTTTTCTGCTGCTTGTGGCTCACCATCAAAGTGAGCTTAATTTGATTTGGTTTTATTTTGTTAATTCTCTGCAGTCTTATGATTGCAATAACAGTGATTACAACTGAGAAGTCTCTGGCCAGCTATTGCTGTGGTGTATAATAGCAGCATCTTTTTCAGATTAAGGAAAAGTAAGATTTGTTTAGTTTTTCCCACCTGAGGTTATTTTCTCAAACATCCAGGCTAAAAAGAAAGGTAAAACTCTTGTAAAAATAAGAATCTGCAGAAATTATGTGTGTTTTCTTTCTTTTTTTTTTTTCCCCCCTCAGGAGTTTCATATTTTCCAGGAAATGGTTAGTATTCAGGCTCTTAAAAATACGGAAAAATTTTAAAAGGGAGAAATGGGAAAGGGGTATTCACTTGCTGTATCTTTTAGAGAATGAAGAGTGTATATAATTTTATGAACCAAATAGTGCATTTTAGAAGTTAAACTTATTTTGTGTGAATCTGTAAGATTAGCCTCCTTGGCTAATATTCAGTCTTTTTCAATTTGAAGACCTCAGCTCCTATCTTATCATGGTGGGAATTCCTCCTGAAAATCTCTGTTTTACGCTACGTTTGTAAGACCTAAAGCCATTGTTTGCCTTTAACACATTAAACCTTCAATAGTGCTTTTTAAATAGAGGCATCAGTTTGTGCATGTGGAAAGATGAACTCTATGGCTATGCCATTGTAACCTGTGTTGTTCATTGGCCATTTTGGCTGAACTGATTGATGTAATGTGGAAAATAACATTGTTTAATGCCCTGCTGTGTCCTTCAAAATATTGAGCGTAATTTTCAGTACTATGAAAGAGAAAATACTAGAAACCATTAAAAGAAATACAAAATAAGCAAAAAGGAAAGTATACCTACAATGTGTAATCAATAAATATTAAACTTGAAGATAGCAGAAAATACCCTCAAAATGTCTCAATAGCAAATAAATAAATAAAAGAAAGACAAAGCAGATGGTGTGATAGTATTGCAGTGGAGAGAAGGGCAAGTGACTCTACCATTTGAATGTAAAGATTTTAAAAGGCATTCTAATTAAGTGCTGCTCACAGCTCTGCTTTTAATAGTAATATTTGAATATTGGGATAAGTTACAAACGGCACAATTCCAAGGGTGTAGGATCCATTTGCCTAAAACATGTGAGTTGGAAGTGAACCTCTAAGAAAAGAATTTCTAAACAGACCTGTGAGAGAGGAGAACTGTTGGTTTTAACTTTATGGGGCTGGCTTTTCCATCTCAATATTTTTTTTCATATTGCTTACAATTAAGGCTTGAACGGTGGTGCAGCACCTTTGTTTCTGAGTGTTCTCTGTCTGTACCTCAATAAACTGGCAGGCAGCTTCAGCCATGCTAGGCAAACAATGAAGCTTAATTAAAAACTGAGTGCTGGGTAGAGAGGAGACTCGAATCCCAGTGCAGCTGTTGCTGGAGGTCAGCTGTCCCCTCAGCAGGCGTGTGGCTGGGTGGCCACGCAGGTACTGCTTGGAGCAAGCGCAGCCTCTTGCCATCTAATCAGCAGGGAGTAAAAGGGACAGTGTCAGGAGAGGGCTCTGGCAGGACAGGGCTGTGTGGTGGAGCCAGCCACACTGCCGCGTCGCGGCGTGGGGGCTGAGGGAAGAGCGTCTCTTGGGTGGAAACCAATGTTTATTGGGTTATTGGCTCTGTTGGCCACCACACGTCAGCACTTCTGCGTGGTGGCCCTTGAGGGGAGGAAATAAATGTGGCACTAATGAAGCCTGTTCAGAAAGTGAAATCTTTCTCAAAAACCTTGCCCATATTGACACCAAGCGCGATTTCCCACAGTCGTCCGGGAATGCTTCCTGGAGCCATCGACTCGTGTGCCTTTATCTAAGAGCAGGATATCTGCATGATTTTTAACTCCAGCTGTCCAGCTTTTTAAATGCAAATCAAGGACTATTTCAGAGTCTGAACAAAAAAATTATCCACTGGGCAATGCCCTGGACTCAAAGCATTTGCCTGTAATTTTGTGTGCAGTGTCTGCACACTGAGGCACCAGAGGAATCACCGGAGCAGTTTCTAGTTGTAATAATGCTTCAAGGATCATTTGAAGCAATGGACAAGCAAGTAACACTTGGTGGTAGCTCTCTGCTTGAGAAAACCCAACACAGGGAAGCCATTCCCGTCATCCTGAATGGAGAGAAAGTACATGATGGAGACGAGCTAGGGACTAATAGCAGCATGCTGCAAGTGTCTGACTGAAAAATTAGATCACCGTTGTGATGGAATAGAGTGTGTGTTTGTTTTTCTACACCTGATGCAAAGAGGGAGCTCAGAGGAATTTTCTTTTTCTGGAACCAGAATATGTAGACTTTTCATTTTCTCTGCTTTAAAAAACCGTAGCAAACCCAACAGTTTATATATTCAAGAAAATTCAGATGTGTATCTGAAATCGTTAAAACTGAAGGCAATATTGTTCTTAATTGGATATTTGCTAGGGTTACTCTGACTCCCTTAAATCTGTTAGTGGAATTTCTTTGGGCAGTACATGAAACTATTACATTTTCTTTCAAAGTTCTTTTCCTTAAAAGTGAGAATAATGTTTGAACATAAATGTGTTACATTATTATTTGAGATATTTAAAGCAGAAAATAGGTGATATAATGAGAACAGCTAATACACAGAGAAAGAATAACCTATTTAAAGCTGGAGTGGTTAGCTGTATCCTATTAAAAGCTGGAGTAGTTAGCTGTAGAGATGGTGAGCTGTTGGAGCATGTACCACAGTAGATGGATATAAGTAACAGAACTACATTTTTCCCTTCCTGTGTCACATGAAGAAAATAACAGGGAAAGTTAGGTATACTACTTCATCTTTGTATTTGAATTTTCTGCAAGATCAGTGTGATATGAGGATATTTATAGCTGCAGGGTGAGATGTCTGTCCTTCAAGAAAGCTCAAAATATTTTAATTCTGGTGTAAACATAATTCAATAGAAAAAATCCTGAGGAAGGGTCTGTATTGTACTTTTCTGCCTGCTTTTGTCAAAACAAAATACCTCCTCTAACCTGAACAAAGTTCTTTCCACTTGAAAGCACCCCAGGATTGGAACTGAGGCTTAGATGAATGCCATGAAGGGAAAATGGTAGCTGTGCATCTAAAAAATGTCTACAGAAAAATGTAAAACATGTCTAGAAATTTTAAAGCCTTGTATCTGTGTCAGTTTTGGGCTAAGCTCAGAGAAGAAAGAATTTCAGAAAAAAAGGTGATCTGAGAATGGTTCCAGCTTGGCAAGGAAAATGTGATTTGGAGACATGGAAAAGAAAATTAATCAGAATAATAGCTCTAGCTCGCACAAGGAGATTGAGTCTATTAATGAAATTAATATCTGAAAATTAATTATGAAACCAACCTAATGATATATATATATATATATCTCAAGACCTAAGAGGATGTTTTAAAATCTGCAGGTTACTCCAGGATTTTCTCTGTAAAGGAGTTTCCAGGAGTGGAGAATATCTGCTTTTGTTTTCTCATGAAGTATTTGTATCACAGTAAACAAATCCACTTCACTTGTGTGCATATGTTTCCTGTTGCAATCAAGTGACAGTTTGGTTCAACTCAGAAAAGGCTGAAATGCCTGAGAGCTGGATTGTACTGAATCAGCTGGGTAAAAGTTTCCGAAAGTCTTTTGGCAGTGTCTGACTTTTGTAAAGTAAAATATGCTGCAGCAGTTTCTGGTTTGTGTGCATGTATGTTAATCAGGGAGCAAGTTTATTCTAAGCATTAACTTGCTTGTTTATGGTAAACCCTGGAATAGCCTGCTTTTTTCACTAAACTTCCAGGTTAAATTTATTTGGAATTTTGTCAGGAGGACAAGCTAGTCTGGTTGTTTTTGAATGTGCTTAAAAAAAGTTTCATAACTCCTTCTTTGGTATTCCTCCAGCAAGGCCTGAGCCTTTTTTTATCTACAAAGTTTAAAGCTTGAGGGAACAATAAAGACTCAAATCAATTGGAAGTAATTGCAACTAGATCATCAGCATAGTTTTGTTTAATTTACAGTGTTTATTTAGTGCTCTCCTGTTGAGGAAGTTTAATCAAATTGCTCGTGCTATAGAGGACTGCAGGGAGCAATAGCAATAGCTCAGGTGCTTGTTTTGAGGGCTCTATCTTAAATACATATATAAAAACCTGTACACACACACACACACACACACACACACACACACACACACACACACACACACACACACACACACACACACACACACACACACACACACACACACACACACACACACACACACACACACACACACACACACACACACATATATAAAATTGTGTTTGAGAAACAGAGATTTTTAATATCTGATGCAGTGGCTGGAGTGGTTCCTCTGTAGCTGAGCATGGGGACACAGGAGTCCCACTTGGCTGTGTGCTTTCCCAGTGGTGCCAGTCTTGTTTTCCAGAGATGCTCTTAAAACACCAAGAGAGAAGAGCTCTGCTTTTAAATTAAAGTTGCACAACAACATAGGTGGAAAGAGTACTTTAAATACAGTGAAGAAGATTGTGTTAGTAGCATGTGTCTGCTATTTTGGAATAGACTTTGGCATAGCCTTCAGAAGCTCTTGGCTCTGTATTTATTGTTTGTACTTCTTGTTTAATTGTGCTGTGTGCTCCTCTGCCCTCCTTGAGGGCTGTGGTGTGCCTGGTTCAATATTTCACTGTGCAGGGCTAGAATCCTTAACCCTCACTTTTGAGAGTGTCTGTGCTATGGGACAGCTTCAGATTGTTTTCTGGGAATAACATGTGATGGGGACAGTTGAAAAGCAAAAGTCTTGACCTTTGAATGCATGGAATGTCATGGGGGATTATCCTTACCCAGTATGCAATTAGTTCGTGTCGGAGGAAAAAACAGTAACCCATTTCTTTGTGCCAATTTCTTTTGTCCACCCTTTATTTCCCCTTCTTCCCCCTCCATGAAATTCCCATATGCATAGACTCTTGGGGTTTTATCAGTATTGGTGAGATTTTTTTTTCTGAGTCACTAAAATCAGGCTGAATTTCTTTCAGGATAAAAGAAAAACATGATGTAAACTGAGGTTCTGTGGTTCTATTTCTATATGGCATGTGTGTGCTGCTGTTGGCATACCTGGGAAGAACAATTCCCCTTGTCTGAGTTTTAGCAACAGTTTATTAGAAAAAAACCCAACCAAAACCAACCGTACTGTTGCCATTGCAAGGCTGATTAGGAAAATGGATTTGATCTCTGGCTTTTCTACTATAAATAGAGGGAGAGAAGTCTACCATCTAAATAATTCCTTTAGTGGCGGTGGGAGGTTACTGATGCAACTTTTTTTCAGGGTTTCAGGTAGTAAGGATTATTTGGTGTCCTCCAAACCTGGCTATATTGATTACTTGGTTAGTATTTTCTTGTTTTCCTTCTTGAAGTCTATTCATGTTTTTTATTTCTCAACTCCTTTTTTTTTTAATGCAGTTACTATCTGTGACAGCATTCCATCATATTTATCCTTAATATCCATAGTATTCATCTTTTCCATTGATAAGGTAAATGTAGAGGAAGGACACACTATGTAAGTTTTCTAGATTTCAGTAAGCTTATAGCCAAAACTTTTTCTTGCATAGAGTCCTGGAACTTGTTAGCTGTTTGTTTATGTCTTCAACAAAAATGTAAGTATGTAAGTTTTGAGTAATACTCTTTTTCCATTAGTCCTGCAGCTTTCTTAACAGCAAGGAAGGAATGCACATCCTCGGAGGCTCATCTGGTGTTTTGATGGCCCAATAAAACTTCAGGTTTTTTGGCAAGAAGTCTTTAAATGTAACAGATCTTGTATGTGATTGGTATGATTTAGACTGCAAATGGCAAGCCCAGATTTGGACAGTTATCTTAATGGATGTTTTAAAGGCTATTTTGCTCCCCTGTGGCTGAATACAGTCAGTTAAAAATATTCTTTGTGATCATCACAAGATTCAAATATAATGTATTTTAAAAATTCTGTTCTTTGCTGTGTACATTCTACATACTCTTTGTTCTGTACATATGATAAAAAATGCACTGATTTTGATACAGTTATCAACTATTAAAATACTATGATTATTAATGATCTCATTTATTTTGATTGATATTAATTTTATTCAGTAGTTTTTTCCAGAAAGAGAAGTAATATAGTTTCTTTTTTCTCCCCATGGATTTACAACTCAATATCGTTTTCTGTCAATTAACATATGAGACACTTAGATTGTTAAACACCTTTTACTCTAGAATGGACCGTCCCTTACATTCTAAATGGTAATTACCTTTGATATTACCTACTAAATTTTTCCAGTGATTTGTGGGGTGAGCTTCCTGTTGTTTCCATTGCCTGCAGAGCTGTACTTCTCAGTGATTGACTACAGGACAAGTTTTAGGTAACTGCAGGCTTGGGCCAGTGTTAGTATGAATCTTGGCAATGGGCTTTTCTGTATCCGTAATCTAGTTCAAGGGTACTCCCTATAAGGACTCAAGTTTTTGTTCAGGCATCTTTCAGATGTCTGAAATACCACTACTTCCATTAGAAGGAAAAGAAAAATCTACTTCATAGTTGGTGATGTTACTGTTGGGGTTCTTTCCTGCTGGTAAACTGGTCTGTTTAAAACTGCTCTAGTTCTTCCTAAATCTTTAAACTTCCCACTCAACCTGCTTTGCTTACATGCTCCCCCACTTCATTATTCTGTAGATCGTTTGCCCTCTTGCTGCTCAGCTGTGTCACTCTCTGCTGTTCCCTGGGAAGCTTTTTCTCTGCCCTGGGCTGTCCATTTCTAGAGCAGGGAATTGTTACCTGTGGGTCAGAGGAGGACTCACAGTGTAGGGGTTTGTCTTCCTGGCAGCTGGCTTTCCAGGAAGATCACAAGTAACCTACTTACTGGACCACTGGCATTTGATCTGTCAGTCTCTCTTCTAAATCTTAATAATTTTTCATCTAACTGCTATCTTCCATGATACAGGAAATATTAAATGCATTTTTTTTCTTGAAGTATAATTACTCATTATTTTTATGCCGAACTGAAGCAGTTTGTGATTAATAACCTCAAGGTTCCTTTTTGTTACCATATGCTTAGTCATTTTATCTGTGTTAGTAAGGCCTGATGACCTATTTTGGTTAGTATGTCTGGCTCTTGAGCTGCAGGATGATAGCAGAGGCATGTCTTGGAATTTCTTGGGTATGCTAGAGACAAAACAGGGGAGTAAAGTACCAAAAATGTTAGTTGAGCATGGATTCTGTTCTATAAGATGTTAGAGGCCTGTTAAGACTATGAAAGATTTCAAGTGTCACCCTTGGCTTTAAAAACTGTCTTTAATAAGGAGTTCATGTATATACTTCAGATCATTCTAAGACCCTTGAAGTAAGCCTGACTTTACTACAGGAATTCAGTAGGGTGTCACTGTGCCTTATATCCATTATCAGAGGTTCTCTGCTTCCTGGCAGTACTGAGTTACTGAGACAGCCACTAATTTTTATTTTTTTTTCATTAGATGAATGCAACGTTGAAGGCTCCTTACTGAATGAATCCATTAAGAGAGCTGCCTAAAGGGTATCTTATTTTTGCAGAACATGCAGAAAGTCAGAGTCACTTTGCAAGCTGAGGGTTGTGGTAACATACTATTTATTTCCCTTAAAGCAATACTGCATTTGACTGCTCTGATGGTTCTTCATGCTTAGAATTTACTAATTGCAGGGAAAAAACTTTAAAAGGATTGAATACTCATATGCATACTTTTTTTCCCCATTACATTGTCTTCCATTTAAAAAAAATATAATTTTTTTTATTAACTTACAAGACCTGTTGGCTTCATAGGTAGTTGCCTTTTATCCATTTCCTCATCTTGTGCAGTTCAGAGGGATGAGACCCAAGCCGTAAGCCTCCTAAATTGTACACATAGTATTCCCTAACTGACTATTAACTAGTCCTAGTAATTGCAAGACTCACACTTCATTGTAAGAAGGATGTGCCTGCTTTGGTTGGTAGCAACCTTGGTGCTTTTTCTGGAAGTTTTGCTGAAAATTGACTTGGTGAACAAAGAAGTGTAATTCACTTAGAGGCTGAATGTGAGGCAGTGAAACAGGAAAAACTGTATGGGCTTGGTAAATTGGGATGAAATCCAGGATCCATCAGAGCAAGCCCAGGAGATAATGTGGGTGATGAAGCTGCAGGGTTTGGCCTTGAACACAGCTGATAACTGAAGGGCAGGAGCAGTTTATCTGCTGTCCATGGGATGCTCCTGCTGAATTTGATGCATTCCATATGCTGAGAATAGTGTGGTTTTCCTGAGCCTGCCATAGGTGATCCAGGGAAATCTTTCTGTGGGAAGGGGAGAGTTAGGGCTTGTGAGACACTAGCACATTAGTGTTCATGTGGCATTTTTCTTTACATTTTATTTCTTGCCTATGTCCATCATCCCTTACTGCAAAGATGAAGTGTGTTGGTAGTCTTTCAGTACCGTTTTACACTTACTAAGCAAAAAGATTTCTAGTTCTGTAATCTCTTAGCAGCAAGTAGAGTTTATCAAAATTATTGCAAGGCTGGAAAACAGTCTGGTTTGTATTTAGTGTCTATTTTAATAGAGGGAGGTCTTCAGGTCCTTTCTGGCGTGGACCTTTTATTCTACCTGTGTGCAGCTTGGCTGCTTGCACACTTTCCAGGGATTGCTCACACCTCCCCTGAAGAGTCAGCCTGAACTGGTCAGTTCAGACTTGCAGTTGGTACCACGGTCAGGGTTTCCTCTTTGGTACCATTCCGTGAGTACTTGAAAAGTTGACGTAAGTTGCCTCTATACAGCCTTCCCTTGGTTTCCCAGAAACTTCAGTTTTTCCAGGCAGAAATACTCCAGGTGGCATTTCTTAGAGGGCCATGTGGAAGAACTTCCTTGCCTCCCATTAGGTAAATTGGCTCTCTCCCAACACCTGCTACTTCTCTGCTTTATTCCTGGATAATCATCTCTGTGTTCCTGCATTCTTAGAGGCTATTTTTACAGAGCTGGCAGAAAATTAGGATTATGTGCATCAAAGCTTGAAGCACAAGAAGAATTTTGGGTATCTAACTAAAGACATCACTTAATTAGGTATCTCACAAGGTTAATGGCTTTTAGATAATTAGGGAACTTTTTGATATTTCAGTGAATTTGAATATTAGTGAATAGAAAAATTAATTATGATCCTGAAATCTTAATCTGCCCATGTATAATCAATCATTCTGTTTTAAATAGCAGTCTTGTTCATGGTAAAATTTTGTGGTTTATTTTTTTTTTCCTTGGTGCATTTTTGGAGTTGACTTTTAAGGCATCTTAGTGATTTAAGTTTACTTCCAAGTGCTGTAGTGAAATTGGCATTTTGGTATAAAGAAACAAGTTCTCTGCTAATTTTTAAGACAAAATGTTCAAGAGTAGTACATGTAAACAAGATGAAATAACATTAAGAGAGTTTGTAAATGTTGTTTAACCTGTTGGTTTTGGAAAAAGATACGGAAGTAAAGGAAAACACATTATTAAATTGCAAATGAATCTTTGAGATTTATCAACTGATGGAAATGGACTTCTACAGGAAAATGGCAACAGCAGTTTTAATATAATGTTTTGTTCCTACCTGATGTGTTATTTTTCAGTAATGAATTATCCACTGTTTATCTTTCTTTTATCTGAACCAAAAAAATTATCTAAAAATACTTAAAAATACAAAATTTTTTTTTTCCTTTTTTTTCTTTTCTTCTTTTTTCTTTTGACTTGACCAAGTTTCATGTCCTGCTAGTAGAGTATGTATTAAGTCATGGAGAGGAGTGGAAACAAACACTGCCAAGGCACAGACTACAAAGTAAGGTTATCTTTCTTAAATGATATGAAGGACACTTGCATAAAAAGTTTGGCTTATTTGGGATTTTTTTGGTTTGTTTTGGCGGCGTGTTTTTGTTTGTTTGGGTATTGGTGTTTTTTGTTGTTGTTGTTGTTATTACATGTGTTTTGCTGCAGAAAAATAACCAGTTCCTTCCAAGCAAGGCTCATGATGCTATTGCTACTAGTCCTGGTCTAGAAAGTTCAGCATCTTATGAGAAAGTGTGTTATGAGATGTATAATACACTTTCAATGTGCTTGTCTCTGAGAGATTTTCACCTCATTTTCCCTGCAGGCTGCTTTGTGTGTGGCTGGTTGTGTATTCAGAAGAGACTTGTCCTCTACACATGAGAACTTGAATTTCCTGCCATTTCACATGTTGGGGGGAGAATGAAATAAACTACAACAGATTCTCCTCCCAGCCCCCATTCCTGGAAACTGTATGCTGTTGTGGGCATGTTTATTTTCTACTTTTCTTCCTTGCTGTGATAATCTCAGCCTTTTGAGGAAGGGAGCAGACAGCTTATTTAAAAACCTGTTATAGCAAAATGTCATTTACATAAGCAACAGTAGATGCCTTCATGCTTCTGAACTCTCTTTTCCTTTGCAGAGACCAGGAAGATTTTTTATGCGTTTAATCAAAGGATACCCTGTAATGTTCGAGATACTTCTTCAGAAAGTCAAGACTGAAAACTCAAACATTCTCATATATGCTTAGAAAAGGGCTGTACTTGAGCTTTCCTTTTCAGAATGATCAGAGCTCAATCCAGTGGTCAGATGCCACTTTTGTTTGTAGTCAAAGGCTGTTTTGCCTTCAGATCTTAGTGAAGTTGGAGGATAAAGAAATGTTCTTGGTGATGTAATGGGCCTTTGCAGTGTTTTTTCATATAATTCTTCTTCTTTCACCCAGCTGCTTCTCTTGTGGTTGTATCCAGGCCTTATTTTTACCTTACTGAGACCTTTTTAGTTTTTGTTTGGATATTACTTGATACTTGTTTCCATTTCTTTGTAGGGTTTGTTTGAAAAATACAAGGATCATAAGCTGCTGAAACTGGAAACATGAAAGAAATTTCAAGTGGTGAAAAAAGCCAAGATCGATGAATGTATCTTAACAATAGCTTCAAAGGATTTGTAATACAGAGGAAATTGTTAAGGCTGATTTCTAACCATATGTGTTGTACAGAAGGAGAAGAGTTAATGCTGAAAACATAAGAACATGGAAAAAGGTAATAGTGGCCTGAGAGGGAAAAGCTGGCATCTTCCTTTTGAAACATAGTTTTTAGATATCTTCCATTTGGACTAAACAGTTGACCGTGCTAATGAGGTCTGGTTTTCCTGAAGGTGTTGTGCTTGCCATAAAAGTCCCAGGTGGTGGTGCAAGACTGAATCAACATGATTCTGGGTGTGGATAGGAAAATACAGATCACACATTTTAATGGGCTATTTCTGTCCTGTTCGACTGGTTGCCTAAAAGTGGCTCCAGCATAAAATTTACCTGCTACTAAGTGATCTGGAATCATATATTCTGATCTGTATCTAGCACTGGCAACTTACAGAGTTGTACCGCTGAAACATTAATTCATGGAGACATGCATCATTTTGTTTATTTGAAAACAAAGCAATGCTGCTTTATTTAAGATATAAGTCTCAGAATTAGTGGTAGTTCAGGGTAATACAAAGAAAAATTAAGTACCAAGAGCTAGACTAGAGCTGTAGCCCAAATACTTTTATGGTTTTTCATAATCTCTAGATAAGGCAGAGTGTCGTGGGAGCACAGTGTCACCAGAACAGGTAGGGAAGCAGTTGTGTGATGTTGATATTCTGGATGAAGCTGCACTTTGGTAAGTGGCACTGTTTTGAAATCACAGTGGAGAAGTAGGGGTGAGTCACTGAATAAGTCATTTTAGTGCCAGTATTGAAATTTTTGGGATAATCACTGAGTGGAGACAAGTAAGCCCAAGAACATGATAAAATAAGCACTCACAGATTTACTGTCCTCTGACGAGTGGTGGTGATATCTCAGTGAAGAGCTGACCTCTTCACACAGCAGTGTAAGGCATGTTGGTGGCTGAGCTGTGTTGTTTAACAAGCAGCTCAGGTGTACCCCATATCATGCCTGAGTTATTTGTGTTACCTTTGGTACAGGATGGAAAATGTGGGCAGCTGTTCCATTGCAAGCCTATCTTGGGAGCCAGTAGGAACCGACTGTGGTTTTATGTGGTTCACATAATCAGCCTGTGCAGCTGAGAATCTGGACAGTGGATGAAGGGGATCTCCAGTCCCCCTGGCTTCAAATGGTTTGTGCAGAACAGGAAAGCCACC
The DNA here is from genome assembly GCA_013400775.1 of Chaetops frenatus. Classification (NCBI taxonomy): domain Eukaryota; kingdom Metazoa; phylum Chordata; class Aves; order Passeriformes; family Picathartidae; genus Chaetops; species Chaetops frenatus. The sequence goes on along the minus strand of VZTR01008429.1, from coordinate 258,103 downwards.
ACGCACTGTAGAACTTATGGGGCATCTGAAATGGCAACCCAATACAGTGTTGGAACAGATTGGTTTATTGCTTGGAGTTTGATTTATTTATTTATTTTAAGTTCTGTGTGCTTGCATGCAGAACATAAAAGTATAAGAGGCAGTGTGTGAAGCAGAGCAAGAATGCACAAAGCAAGAGAGAGCTTGTTGGTTAGCCTGCTATCTGGAAAGAGATTTCAAGTTGGGAATTTCTGCATGACTGATGCCTCCTTCCCAAGGGAAGGATTTTCTCTGGGTTTTAGCTCAATCAGTTTCTCCCAAGAGAAATAACATGCACACGGTCTAAATATTGTTTAGTTACTCGAGCTAAAAATGGGTGGTGATACTGAAAAATGCAAATTCACTTCTCACTGGAAGCTCACTTTCTGCAAGGGAACCAAAGTTTATATACCTTTTTTAAAATGCACTTTAAGCATGTCTTTTTCAACAGGTGAGAAATGCAACAGGGTAGCTGCTCTGCATGAACTGTAATTGTATTTATAATGTGGTGGTAAGGCTGTGCAAGTGGCCAAATGTCTCATCTTATGAGTGGGTGCATAAATCTGTTAGTGCCTCATAAATCTCATCAAGAGGTCATTTTCTTGACATCTCCCAGATTCATAGTTTGCCATTTTAGGGAGGAGAGCTACAGGCATGGCAGGGAACGTGAAGGTAAAACAAGCATTAATGCTGTTTTTTAGTGCCTTCAGTTTCTGAATCTCTGCAGAAGTAGAGTGGCCTCTTTCTTCTTCCTCCTTTATCTTCCTCATACCCTTCTGCTTCTGACTTTTGGGAACTGGGCAATTTCTCAAATGACTTTCAAATTCAACAGCACAGCACTGTAACTGAGCTCAGCCACCCGAAATGGGGGACAGAAGCTCCTCTTGTATAACTCAGCTCTAATGAGGTTTTTAGTACCAGGCCACAGAACAGAAGTAGGTAGATCTGATTGTTCAATGTAGGCAAAATTACAGACTTTGTACACCTAACCCAGTCCAGAAACATGTAACATAGCTGTGTTCATGTAAGAGGAACATGTTAAAACAAATGCAGCTCTCCAATAGGAAGCAAATTTTTGTCTGACTTGTGGCTTCAGCAGGTGCTGCTTATGCATGTTCCTTCTCAAAAGATGGGGTTTTCCAGGAATGCAGTGATTTAGCCCTGATATTTCCAGTCAGAAGTCTGACTTAGCCCAGCATTCCACCTCTAATAATAGTCAGTAGTAATACTTATGGGGAAAAGTGTTAGTAAAAGAGTGATCCCTCCCAGCTTTTGGCAGACTGTAGTTCAAGGACTTTGAGCAAGAAAGTTGTGTCTGCTCCTTTGTTTAACAATCCTTGATAGACTTTTTTTTGTGAATACATCTAACTATGTATTAATCTATTTTAAATTTTTGGCTTCATAACATCCTGTGACAATGCCGTTAATTGTGGTATGGAAAAAGTACCTCTTTTTCCTTTTGTTTTTAAACAAGCTCCTTGATAAACTTCATGTTATACTCCCTAATTAATTTATTTTGAGACACGTTTTCCTATTTGCTTTTTCTGTAATACCGTTCATGGTTTTATGTCGTTCATTTTTATCCATCTTTCCTCCTAATATAAATAAATGCCCTTGTTTGCTTAGTTCTCCTTAGGTTAAAGTTGCTTCAGACCTCCCATGATTGCCACTCTGAATCTTTTCTTGCTCAGCAGAATGCTTCTCTGAAAATTGTTTGGTGCAGCAGCTGTAGGTGCAGAGCTGCTGTGGTGTTCCCTGTCAGGTATCCCTGAGCTGCTCACTCCTGGTGTTCCCTTTGCTCCCCCAATGAGCATTGAACTTTGTCATCTGTGAGTGTGTAGTTCCTGACTTTAATTAAATTGCGGTGTCTCCGAGGTTTCCATCCACTATATTGGCTGTGACTGTGTGGTGTGTGTGAATAAATACCTGACAAATCTATCTGCAGCTCAGCACAGCTGGTTGACTTTATAATCTTGCTGCTTGCTCCATTTTTCACATAAATCATGAATACATTGAGTAACACAAATGCAAAACCAGAGCTCTTGTGAAAACTTGTTGTATGTTCCTGTGCCATTTCTTCGAATCTAACCAATTGTTAATTCACAGAAGGACCTTCCATTTTATCCCATGACAGTTCAATTTCTTTAAAAGCCTGTGGTGAGAGACATTGTCAAAGGTTTGTTAGAGATCCAAGCATGTTATACATATCATACATACCACACTTATCTATATATGTCATGGCAAGTTTGTAAAAGAAGTCATGCCATGATGACATTCCTCTGTCATATTTATTTGCATACCTGCTAATCTGTTCTACAACTTCTATCAACTTTCTCACTGTAGAAGGGAGCCTGTAGCTACCAGCCTGTTGTTCCCTGGAGTCCTTTTACTGAAGCTGGCAGCACATCCTCAGCTTTTTCTATCTTGTTTTTTAAGTTTGTCTTAGAGGGAAGGTGGGCAGCATGGTTAATAGTTCTGTGGTGGGATGTTGAAGTGCCTTTAAAATTTCTGGGTAAGTAGCATCTAAATCTGGTAGCCTGCTGTTGGTCCTAAGTCTGATCTAATAATGCTGTTGTTTTGACAATCTTGTGCCTGTGCCATCCTCTTGCTTCCATACATACCTTGCATTTTCCTGAGTTTTGGGAGAGTGGTGGCCAGTTTGTCTCCACTGTCCCTTGGCCCTGCTCAGTAGGCAAGCAGACTTTTCTTCTGTGCCCTGAGTGCTTCCCATGTGAGAAACAGGAGCTGGAAAGGAGGAGGTTGCTAGAAAGCAGCAATATACAGCCATGGGGGAGCACCTGTTTCTGCCTCAGTCCTAGTTTATGTTGGTTTAAGCAGGTCCAGAAGCCATGATGATAATAATGTATAGACAGATATAAATTGGCATTTACTGCAGGAACTATTTGCATGGGCAGTGTAGTTGAATGTAATTGTTTCTTATCACTTAGAACAAATCTCTGTTTCAATTAAAAAACTTACACAAATGGGCTTTTTCAAATTTTTGGACTGATAATGGATTTATTTGGTATACTAATGTAAACTGCTCTGTTTTGGATTGCATGCATAACAGGATTTAAACACAGCTCTTCAGATGTTTAAGACATAAATAGAATTTAGGATCAGAATTAAGGGGAAGATGTTTATTGTTCAGAAGAGTTAATGTGTGTTTTGGTTTTGAAGCAGTTCACAATTCAGTGTTTCATATTAATTCCTGCCATTTGATCTTCAGTGTTTGTAATGAAGATCATCAGTCATGTGCAAGCTCTATTTTTGATGAAGATCAGACTTACCCTGCCATGCTTCTAATGGCTTTCTGGCTGTTTTACTGCTTTTTACTTCCTGTAAAGAAAGAGGTAATTCATTGTTCTAGTGTTAGAATACTTGAGGTGAGACAGCAGCACTCTTTCTCTTTTACCTACTTAAGTTCCCCTTTTATTCTGTCTTTACATACATGGTTATTTTTTTGTTGTTCTTCAGTTTGTGTGTGTGCCCCCACGGTTTTCCTTAATTGCTTTTTGCTCTGACTGCAGGATCCTGGCTTCTGTGTGTGTGAGGTTTGTGCAGCCGTTTTTATCTAGATTCTGCCTTTTTCAGTGGCTCCTGAATCAACTTCCCTCCCCTGAATCAATTGAGGTAATGTGGCGTGGTGTTGCTTAGCAATGCTGGAAGCTGATACCGCCTGGGTGATGTGTGTGCTGTAACAGTACTGAGCAGAACAGACTACCTGTCCTCTGTGGTCTGTGCAGAGAGGAAAGCTTGCATTTTCTAATGTTTTCAGCATTCTTACCTTTATGTGTTTGGGTGGGGTTTTTTTCCCTTTAATGGTGCTGAGTAACAGTTTTAAAGACTTACGAGATGTTCCTCCTTCCTGATACATGCAGAAAACTTGATACCACATAGAATCAAAATCTAACTGGGTTGTCAGTCTTTAAAGAACTGGGTATCTAATTAACTGTCTTGAGATAGGTATGTTTTCTGTCTTCCTCCCCCACATACCAAGCAAAGCTGTTGTGAAGGTAGAGCTGAGCTTTGTAGGATGTTTCAGTCCTCCAAAGCGGCATAGATTGGCAGCCAATCTGGTGTGCATGGCAGCGGATTAAAAACCAGGATGGATTTAATACTGCCAACCACATAAGAATACAGAATGAGCTATTTCAGCAGCAGATGTAAGGGTGTTAATGGAAGTTATTAGCTATGAAATATTTATTTTAAATTGTTGAAATCTCTAAGTTTTCAGCTGTGGGTAGATTTTTTTACCCTCATTTAAATGCCAAAAAAAATGAAGTATTGTTTCTTCCAGCTTTGTTTTGTTGGTTTTTTACAAAGCCAAGGGAGTATACATTTAAAAAAATTTCTGCTTGTTCTCTTTTTAATAAGAAGCACTAGAAAAATGACACATATTGGAATCAAATACCTTTGAGGCACATTCTCACCAGGTGGTTGCTCTCATTTTCGCACCACATTGAATAGCATGGGAGATAACCTCATGTTAAAGTTGTAGGGTTAGATAACTGTGAGGGTGTTATTTTCTTCATTTAAACCAATCAGAATACAAACCAAAGTTTTTACGTGCAATCCTGGGTGGAAGACAGAGGGGATATTCTCCATCAGCATGATTGGAGTGTAGAGCCTGACCTCTTTACTTTCTTTGATGGCAGTTATATTGAGTATATCAGACTAGCAGGGAAAAAACTTGATCAGACTCAATTCCTTTGTTCGTTTCATGCAATAATGGTCGTGCTTCAGGAAGCACAAACCCACCATTCTTTTGCAAAAACTCTGCCTTGGAACTGGAAGGTTTGCAAACTCCTTCCAAAGGTCTTATAAACTTTGTGTACTGTTAGCCAAAGTAACTGTGTAATCAGTTGCAGCCCTCAGGTGCTGGGTTTGTGTTATCTCAGTGCTGCTGCCAGATCACCTGCTCCTTTGAGCCTTAACCCCAGCACTGGACTGCTGATGGGGTGGAAGAAAGGTAATGGTGGGGTGGGGACATGGACCTCCAAAGATGGATCATGGGAGCCAGCCTGAAGAATGAATCTGGGCACTGAGGGTGTGCTTCATGATGCCAAAATACACTCTGAAGTTGAGCATGGTGGAGGTGGAGAGATGCAGTCTGGAGGCTGATCCCACCTCAGTGCTGTTTATTGGGGCTATAAAGGATTGCTTATGAGACATGGGATTGTTCAATGGGTTGGTCTCTCTGATCACCTGCTCCTGCTTCTCTTAACCAGTAGTTTTCATAACCAACAAATGCATTTCCAGTAGCCTGATAGTTTATTAATTTCTGGTTTAGACTATTTAATCCATAGTATGTACTCATTTATCCTTGTCTGTAAGGAAACAAAACATTGAGCTGGCGAGGGGATTTTATAGCAGGTTCATTGCCATGGTTTCAGACAACCTTACATAGCCTAAAAATAGATTCAGGAAAGAATATTCTATTCCCTTCCCTTCCCTGCCTCCCCCACCTCTAACTAACTGGAATTTCCTCTTTTTTTTGTATATTTTTGTTGTTGTGGATTTACTGACTGACAGGTCAGGCAAATTTGTTTGTTGTTTTGTTTTAAAGAGGAAAGTTCATAGTAGTATCTAATGTATTGGGGAGTGACTTCCCTGGTAGCGTGCCAAGGCTGTTACCTCCTGCTGCTGTCTCCTACACTTCAGTAGTGCCCCTTTGGTAGACTGCAGCTCATTACAAAGAAGTGCAGTAGTCCGAGATGTGTGAGGGACCATCCTGGGGATACCTTGGATAATTATAACCTTGACATTGCCTTGTGCTGAGCAGGGGAAATGTAGATGATGTGCCTTTAGCAGCCTGTGCTGCTGCCTGAACAGCATCCTCTTCCAGAATCTGGCTGGCAGCTTTACTGTGTCTCCTGCAACCCCACAGCTAGGATGTTGAAGACAGGTTAAGGAACATGGATGTAACTAGCAGGAGAAGTTTTAAAATACTGCTTTGTGTACAGCAGTGCCTGGGCTGCAGCTGCAAGGAGCTGGTAGAGGCAGCCTGGGTGACCTCTGCTTCCCCTTCTAGGTGTCATTGCTGAGACAGCATTGGAGCAACACAGCCTTGGCTGGCGTGCCTAGAGCTTGGGCATGGCTGCACTGCTTCCGGATTGCAGTGTTGTTTTTCTGTGAACGTCAAAAGAATGGAGGTGGAACACAGCTTGGCAATTCATATGGCCTCTTCTAATGTGTACTGGCTAAACTATGTTTAGCTCTGGGTTGGGCAGTTCAATTTCTTCCCCCCCCCTCCCCACCTTCAGCAGAGGTGACTGCTTCTGTTATCGGGAGTCCTAGATGCTATTAGATCTCTCCTCAGACAGGAAGGGCATGGGTTGGAATCACACTGATGCCTTGGATTTCCTGCATTGCTTCCTGTTGAATTGCTGGGCCAGAAGCTAATGGTGGGAGGGGGATGCTGTACTCAGTGTTCCACTCCTGAGGCTCACAGTGTGCCTATTTCTGGAAAGCAAGTAAATAGCTCCACAGCAGCCTCATCAACTCGTATCTTTTAGTGTCAGGTTTTGGAGCGAAGGGAATGTTCTAGGTTGAATTGCAAAGGGGAAAAACCTCATGTGGTCTCTTAGTAGGTTGTTTGGTGAACAAGCTGTCGGTTCCGCTGGTCCACCTGTCATAACCATTTTCCTTGGACTGCCCAAGAGAAACTGCAGTAAGTTTATTTGTTTGTACATGTTGCTGCTGGTACTGGGCCTTTTCTTTCTTCCTGCTGCTGCTTTTGCGGTCAGGGTGCCCTGACCTTCCTCAGTAGGGACTGAATGGAGAAGGGTTCGTGATGTCAGGGTGCAAGTATGTTAGTGAATGGGCTGCAGTGTATTGCTAGTTCCTTCTCTTCTTTGGTTATTTACCAGTTGTAAATACTTGCAGACTTTCCCATGTTTCTGAATTGATCAGAGTTATGTCTTCTTTTTCCATATGCCATGTTGGACAAAATCTGTATATTTAGGAAGAAGATGGTACCAGATAGATAAGACTGCTTAAGGTACGACTGCTATTCGGAAGAGATCAAACCTTTTGAAGTCTTTTCTGTTGCTCGTGTGCTGTGCTGCTTTGCATTTGATATCTGCAACGTGTGCCTATGCTTCACTGCTCCTCCCTGTGATACTCTGCAGTATTTGCATGCCTGCTTTGGCAGCTGGAGAGCAGAAGAGCAGCCCCCAAATACAGATGAGGGAAATGTGCCTTCTGCAGAGGCAGGAACCTGCCTTGTCTTGTTCATCACTAGTACAGAACAGGTGGGTCAGGTTGGCTGTTACTTTGTTCTGAAGAACATCTCTTCCTCTTGGAGTGGAAGTGAGTTTGCCATTCTTTTGGAGGATGCACACTGGGATTTTCACAAAATACAGGGGTTCCTAGTTCTAAGGGGTAGCAGTGAATTTCTTTCACATTTGGTGATTTTTTTTTCAATGTCCCAATCCAAACTTAAGCTGGAGGAGTTCCTCCAAGGATGAGAGCGTGATTACCATCTGTGTTCAGTCATGTGTTCCCTGGGGAGAAGTGCAGACTGCTTCATGCAGGCCAGCCCAGATTGCAGAGCCCAGCCATGTTAGTGATCCTATGAAAATATAATACTATCTGATGCTAGAGGAGAAAATTCTCCATACCTGGCAGATGTTTACATATTCTTTAACTGGACTGCCTTTCTGCTGTAGTGATTAAAATCCTTGAAAATATTATGTGGATGAATTTACATGAAATAAAACAAGCTGCATAATATCGTATCAGTGTATAGTAGATGTTCATCTCCTTCTCCTCCCATCTATCCAACACTTGTCATTCTACATCCATTTTTGTTCCCTCCAACACTTCAGCTGCTTCCTTGCTCTACTCACTGGGCACCAGTGTGCTCCACATGGGAAAGCTTCTGTGTGTGCACGTTCCTGAAGTGTGCAGAGCACTGTATTGAGAGCTCAGCTTCTCCATAGAAAGATAAAGAGGCTGGGCTGTGGGTCTGTGTGTGTGGCTGGGAGTGATGGATGACTGGAATCAGAGACAGATGGTGTATATATTTGGAGGAGCTCTCAGGTTGTTGGTGCATCTACAGGAGTGGAGAAATTAGGGTGAAAAGAAGGTGAAAGCAATGCCAAAAGCAAATCCTATACTGTCTGTTTTGTATGGATAATAAGGTGTAATTTGAAGGCAGATGCTTCACTTTGTAGACCTTGTAGGAATTGAAATAGTCATATTCAGGAGTTATGAAAATTAAGGATACTGTTTTCTGGACTCTCAAGGCAATGCCAGTTGTGTGATTTGCTTTCTTTAAAGTTCACATAAGCCAACCCATCTTAATACTTGGAATATCATTATAGATCAGATGCTGTTTAAAGAACATGATTAATGTTGCAAAGCAGAAGTTAATAACGTAAAGATGGAGTTCTCCCTTTTTGTGACTTCCGACAGAAGTGTAATTTAGTTGCATTTTCCCCACGTAACAATCTTTATGGTATTTGTTGGGTGTGGTGGTAGTTCTACCGCAGGGCACCATTGTCTATTACACTGTCTGTGAGAAAGCTCTTGTTCCTTGCCTTTTCCAGATGTTGAAAGGGAAGGGTGGCTCAAGATGGTGATGGCTTCCTGCTTTTAAGGAATTGGACTCAGTTCTCAGCAGAATTCCCTGCATTGTTAGAAGTGATTTAAATACTCAGAAAATGGTTAAACTCTTGATAAGCTTGAGATCCAAGAGCTAATTTTCAGAAAGCCTCATGCCCCTGGATGTAGCCCGCAGTTGTGTCTAAAGCAAGCTGTGGGCTGTGAAATACTTGAAGCATGACTTGGCCCTAAGACTCTCACTTTGGGTGTACAGAAGCAGTGAGTTTTTGTTCTGTTTGACCTAGATCAATAAATGGATTTAGACTTGCAAACTCCTAGTGGAGCCAATATCTACGTGTCTTGGGCACTTGGTTTTCTGTCTGTAATTCCTCATATAGGAAGTGAAGATGCTGTGATGCCTTCTCCTCAAACAATCATGAAGTTAGTGTAAGTACTTTTTGAGAGAGTAAATCAGCCTCCTCTACAGAAATCCCAGAAAAATAATAGCTAATTCTGTCTTAACAGTAGAGTTCAAATAGTTAGTAAGCCTTAAGTATAGATCAGGGTGGAAAAAAGAAATCCTGAGTGCCTTTCCTTGTGCAGTGAAATAGGCAGAGTGGTCTTTGGCAGGTGCAGGGAGGGAAATTGATAAAGGTTATGGTGTGCAAGAACAGGAAAGGGTAACTTGTAGTTTGACGACATGCTTAAACGCAAACAATTCCTGATTCCCATCTCTTCCTTTTGCAGTTTTCCCTTATTTAAAGAAGAAAATGAGAATCTGTTCTATTTGAAAATGAAAGGTACCATAGCAGCTGTAAGGTTTACACCCTTTAGTGGGGATTTCTGGCACTGGGATAAGAGATGAGAGCAGCAGTGGCAGCAGACAATCATGCTTCTCTGCGCTGCTCTCACCCTGAGAGGGGGACACCTCTGAGTTGTTGTGCACATGCAGGATAGGGCTGTTGACTTTGGTCCCACCTCTGGAAGGAAATCATAGAATCATAGAATATCCTGAGTTGGAAGGGACCCACAAAAATCACTGAGTCCAGCTCGTGGCCCTCCACAGGACAGCCCCGAGAATCACGCCATGTGCCTCCTGAGGATGTTGTCCAAATGCTTCTTGACCTCTGACGGGCTTGGAATCAATCCTGAGGAATGTGTCAGGAATAAAACCTGATGGCATTGTTAATGCACAAGGAAATAAGCCATTTTCTATCAGATGTGACATGCTTTTCCCCCCTCTCTCATTTGTCTTGCCCTTCCTTACAATCTTTTTGCGCTTTTTGGGACACCTCTTCAGTTTTGGCTTCTTATTCTCCTATCTTTCACCTGCAGTTTCACCTCCCTTGCGGAGTCACTGTCAGACTCCAGACATCTTGCCTGTCCAGCACCCCTTCCGCATCCTTGTCCAATTTTGGGTTTGCATTTAGTCAACTTTTTCCTGCCTTGTTTTGTGCGCTGCCTAGAGATCTCTGGCTCCTTTCCCTGCCTGTTATGCCTGCTCGGGCTGTTATGCTCCTGTTTCGGGCCTTTGTCCCAGCCTGCTCCTTGGTCTCCCTCAGGCCTGGCATTTGTCCCTGCTGCACTCCAGATGCCCTCCCTTTGCTTCCTTGCTGCCCGGGTGCCGGCAGCCCGGCCACGGCCAGCACAGGAAAGATGGGCTCCCTCTGCCCCAGGGCCTGGATCCGTGCCAGAGCCTGGGCCTGCTCTACTTGAGCTGCCATGGGAATGAAAGGAGTCTTGGGCTCCTCTGTTCCCAGGCTGGCGTGTGCTCGCCCGCTCTGTGGGCAGTCACGGGGCTGCCACTGGGGAAGTAAGTGTGCGGTGTTTGGGCGTGCTCAGGGAGGAGAGCCTCCTGGGAGATCCCGGCTGCTGGCTCTCTAAAGGGCCTGCCGTGAACGTGCTGTGTGCTACCATCAGATGTGGGTATAAAAACTGGCTTCCGTGTTCAGCAGAATCTAAAGTTACATGAGACTCAAGAGCCAAGAAAGGAATAAGAGGAGCATAGGATGTTCTCCAAGGGAAGGAAGAGCAATGTAATGCCCAGCGTGCCTGCTTTGCCCAGCACAGCAGTGTCCTCTGCCGTGCTGCTTTGCTGGGAGCCTAGTGTTGAGTGAGAAGGCCTGTTAAAATCTTGCAGGCAGCTTTCACGCTGGATTATTTGAAATGTATTATTTATTATGTCCCTCTTTCTGCTTGATCTTTCACTGTCAGCTTCTGCCTCTTGATATCTGAATTTTTAAAAAGGGTCTGGGTCCTACACCTCTTCTTCTTGCTTGGATTTTAAAGGCTGTTTTGGAGTGTTGCTTCCAATGACGTTTCAAGGAGGTCAGTGCAGACTGGTGGGCTGCTTTGGCAGTATTTCTGCTTTCTCTCCTTGCCAAGGCTGCAAGGAAGAGAACAGAAGAGGAGGATTGGTGCTTTCACTGTCCCCTTCAGTAGTAAAAAGTACAGATTCCACAGATAATGCTTTTTCACACCTCCAAGCAGGTGAGTAATTAGTTTTGAGATGTAACAGGAAACCACAGGGGTGTAATCTGTGCTGTAACAGGTTTGTTGATAAACAGACAATGGTGTGGTTGAACAGGAAAACCCTTCTCTAGGTGCAGCTTTTAAAGCTTGCTTTAGTAGTGCTGTGCTTTGGACTGACTTATGTCAGTTTTCATTGTGAAGTTAGATACAGTGGGAAAAGACTGCTCTGAAGACACAGCAGCACTTCATACAGCTACATTTGTCTTATGTGAAAACCCACCCTTGTCTGTCTTCATGCAGTATGTATTATACTTACATTTTAGCCACACATAATATGAGGATGTACCTGTGGCAGCAGTATATCCATATATCTCTCACAGTATCTCTGATAGCTGTTCACAGATTAAACGCAGTGTAATCAATTATCTAATGATACAAAAGTACCGTATCTTACAAGATCAGGAGAGCTGTCATGGAACATACAGTGTCTGGACTATGATGCTCAGCACAGGTAGTCTTTCACTGACTGAAATATTTGCACGAAGAGAAATGGGTTAGGAACCTAAGGAAGTTTGAAAGTTTTGCAGTAATTTTTAAAGGAATTTTTGAAGGAAGAGTAATGGCATCATTTTAAAACACTCTAGGGTATTTGAATCTCAATATTATACAATCAGACATCATGACCCATTTTATCTCCAGCAGGATGCAAATGAATATATTAAGTTGTTTTCTAAACAACAGTACATAAAGCAATTATTTTTTTCATGGTACAAGTATTTCTTGCTGGTACTGTGCCATTCTTAAGTGTGGTATTTCCTTGGTCAAGAATAATAAAGGCTTATATAAAAAGACTTAATTAAAAAAACCAAAGAAAACAGTCATTGTATATTCAATTATAAGAAGCAGTTATACAAACTTATAAAAAGTCTCCTCTGGGAGCAGACATTTAAATATTTAAAACATCAGGAATTCTTTTCTGGTTTTATAGTGGGTTATATACTGAGTGTAGAACTTTGGCCATAAATACTTTTTTCCTGGTGCACAAGCTATGTAATAATTTTGTGGGAGTCTGATCACAAGCTCTGGGCATAAAGGAAACTAGTGAAGGTCATTATGGCCTCAGTTTAACATGTGTGGATAGGCATCATCTGTGGCTGCCCAGTGCTGAGCCCTGATGTCATCGCCTGTGTGGTTTGGAGCCGCTGGGCCGTAGGGGTGCCCACCCCTGAGTGAGCACGGCATGTGTGCTGCAGCTCCTGGGCCTCTGCTCCCTACTGCTGCAGCTCACCAGCACGGGTCTGGGGGCACCTGGAGTGATACCGCGGATGGCTCTCGGCAGGAGAGAGAGCCGGGCCAGGCACACTGACCACGGTGTTTTGGCCCTCGGGTAGAGAGATCTGTGTGCTCAGGGCAGGGAGAAGCTCCTCTGGAGGGCCACTGAATGCCCGAATTAGTCTCTGCTGCTCAGCAGTTCTCTGGAGGATCTGGCTTGCATTTAGGCAGTGTGAATACCTCTACTGTATACTCATACTTGGTTCGGAGAAAGAGCATTTCCCCTGAGCTGTTTTATTTCTCAAAACCAGGACTGTATCAGATTTTCCCCCAACTGCTGAACAGTAGTATTAATGTAGCGTGTTATTTATTCTTTTGACATGTTTTTATTTCATGGAAAACGTCTACGTTATACTTGAAGCTGGGTATGAGTTGCTGGATCCCTTTCAGGATTCTGTTAAATCTGGAAGTAAATCAGATTACTTTGTTCTACTGTAAGCACATTCGGCTTGGCTTTCACATGAGGTGTTGTATGGGTGAATGAGCCCAGAGCACTCCAGCTGGTGCAACAGCTTTATTTATGCAGAGTGATGGCATGAAAGGGTTTTGGAAAATGATTTTAATGGCTTCAGGATTGATTTGTACCACTGTTGAACCACCAAAATGCTTTAAGTTCTTACCCACTTCGCTTGTGTTTTCTAGTGACAAACTGTGGGCTCAGGTGATGACCCAGTTAATCAGGAAAATGTGCTGGTTGGAAACACAAGAAGTAGAGGTTTTCTTAGACTCTCTTTATATGTTCCTAGCATTTACCATGGGGCAATAAAGCTTCCACAGTCTTTCTGTTCATAATGTGAAATAGTTTTTTGCTCACATGGTGATGCTTTTATATCTCAACTTTAAAATGCTTTACGTCTTCATAAAATGATTACATGTACTTTCTCACTTCCACAACACATTTTATCATCAGTGAAGGATTAGCTGGGTGACTTCGGCATGTATTTCATGTAGTTCTTACTCTTAATATTTTTTCCCTCATGGATTTTCTTTTTATTAAATCACATTTTGTTACTTGTGCGAGCATGCTGAATTTTACTTTTTCATAGGTTTTAGTGACAGAATTGGCAGGTTATGTGAAATAGAAGGGGTGTCAATAAAATCAAGTAAGTAAGTATATGATATGTAGCTTGCAGCTTCTTCCTAAGCATGATTTCTTACGCAGGCAATTTTTTCAATGGGTTGAAAAACAGCTCAGAAAGCAGGTTGGGAGTTTCACAGTGAGGAAGAAATACCCTCCCCCTGGCCCAAGATAAAGCAGAAATTTTGTAGAAAAGGTGTGGTCTTGCCCAGTTGGGAAAGCAGATTGTCAGGGAAGTGTTTTTAATGGAAAACAGTGTTGAACTTCATGTATAAGTGTGTTATAAACACATACATGGTAATTAAATGGTGATGCAGTAAGTGCAATGCAAGTGGGCAATATTTAATTCAAATTTTAACTTGCCTGATAGCAAATGAAGCATTTGTGTGGAAATACCTCCTTCTAGTCTATTAAGGGATTCATGGCTCCACAAGATTCCTGTTTTGCTCAGACTAGGCCTTTGGATGTGAAGTGAAAACAGTTGTTGAGTGAGAGTCACTAATTGAGCAATTGGAGTTAATCATCCCCTTGGCTTAGCAGATGAAACACTAATTTTCCTTGCAGGAGTAGCCAGAATTACCTGTTTGTACAGTGCCTTCAAGTTGGCTGATTTAAAACCTAAATTAAAAACTTTAAAATCGGCTGTGTTGGTTTGAATATGGTGTTGGCATTCCTGATTCAAGTAAGTGACGTTGATCATGGTACAGAGGCGCCAGGTGGGGGTAGTGAAGAACAAAGTGAAGTCAGGTCTCCAGAGGTTGGGAAACAGTCACAATCAGTCCAAAGAGTAACTTGTATGAAGAGATTTCCACGGAGTTCCTTTGAGAGGGTGAGTGTAAGAAGTTTTGCTTACTTAATTGCTCACTTACATATGTACAATGGCTTTGCTTGCTTGTGTGAGATGCAAGGAAGACGAAATGTTTCTTGCCTGCAATCAATTGCTAATGCAGCGTTGTCCAGAAACATAACACAAAGTGAATCAATGTCTACTGACTTGTTCAATATCACTGATGACCATCAAAATAATTGTAATTTTGTGGGTTGAAATAAAGTATTTGTAGACCAGATTGACTTGATTCACAGACCAATCTGTGTTTGTGCTTAAGGGGTGAGGATTTTCACGGAGGCAATTGGAAAAGCATAGATTTATCTATTGCTGTACTTGTTGGTAGGTCTACTGACAGGTGTGTGGCTGAGGGAAAAAGATAGCACACATCAAATTTGTGTGGGATGGGACTGTTCTTTGCTGACATCTGGCAGAAGAATTGGAATCTGGGACAGCTGCTAGTGCCACAGAATTGCAGACAGTTTTAGAACTGCAATTGCATTGAATGCAATGAAGATAAATGAGCTCCAGTTAGAAGCTGAATGGCTCTAAAGTCAGAAACCAATGTAGGCACTCTGAATGCTGTACTGATAGGCTTGCAAGAGGTGTTTTTTATCCTGTACAGTCATAAATGCTCATTATTCTGGACTTCAGGCTACATTATTGGCATGCTGAATAGTTTTAAGTTTTTAAAGCTTTGTGTTATTGCTCAGGTCCCTAAATTTGACATCAGTTTAAGGGTCTAGCTAGTTTGGTTTGAACAAAAGTGAACTCTGTTGCTTTACAAACCTGAGCACTTAGTCTGTCCAGCTGCATAACCATCCCACAGAAACTGGGTCAAGGGATAAGAAAGTGTTTATTTAGAGGTTTTCAGAGTCTGACCAAGATAGGCACCTTTATGGGCTCTCTTCGTTTTCAGTACAGGTGGTGAATTTTATTCTTTTAGGGATAATCTTGCATAGTTGAGGGAATTTCTTATTGCTGCAAATTTTAGGAAGTCTGCAGAATGCTGAAGAATCTGATTCTAAGGCTTGCTTCTGCAAGTCTCTGTATAATTTTTGGTAGGCAGCTATGGTGTTTTCTCGAGCAGGCACGTTTTTCAAGGGTAATTTTCTGTGTCTTTAGGGACAAGAAAAAAAAAAAATCTGTGTTTAGAAATCAGACCTGTTAAAGGACTTCACCCTTCATTCCCTTTTCTACTGACTGTACAGGGGACTAGACATGAGCTATCTTCTTGCTGATCTTCTTGACCTAGGTTCACCTTGAGCCTCTCTACTTCTGACTTCATGAAGCAGCCATTGCTTACAATGTTAACTTTTTTTGTTTTGAACTGGAAGACAGCCTAATGGTACAGAAAAAACTGAATTCTTATTGGCTTCCTTCTCCTTCTGAGCATTGTGGATGTGAGTAGAAAGGGCAGACAAGAAACTGAACACAAATCCCTTCAGCTGCAAGGTTTTCTTTAGAGTCTGAGTCAAAACAGTCTGCTGGGTGCAAGCATAGAAACAGGCACCCAGCACCTATGTCTGTTCCACTGCCCTTCAAGCTTGAGCTAATTTTGTATTAAGAACTTTTCCCATTTCTTTGCTTCTGCAAAAATGCTGGATTTTATCAAAGAAATTATGAGTTGGACTTCACTGCTCTGTCCAAGACAGGATATTCTATGATTCTGTGATTTATATTAATAATTTAAATTTTTTAAATCATCATATTTGCTTTGTACCATTCTGCCAGGGACTTGCAGAAATTAACCGGGGTAATGTTTCACAGTATAAAATCCTGAACTGTATTGGCCCTCTGTCTCCTGCCCATTATTTCAGAGAGGATTTTAGTTTCAGTCTTCCTGGTCCTGTTGCCTTCTTATGTTATTTTATTATAATTTTTTAATATGCGTTCAAGATACTTGGTTTCATTTTTATGGTAATCCTGATGTACCAGTGAAAAGGGAGCATCATTGACAATTTATGCTGCATGTATAGAATTTTCTCTTACTGAAGGTGTACAAGTCTGCTGTGTGCTTTTGGTCAGGCTATACTCACACCATCCCACTGTGCCTCAGGCTTCCCCACCTTTAAGAGGAGTGTACTGACCACTGTGCTTCCTTCTGTTTCATGCTGTGGAAACGTGTAATAAAGGAAAGCAAAAGAAGTGGAAAAGGCCTAGATACGTGGTATCATTCTCCCTCATAACAAAAGTCTTCAGGCTTTGGGAGCCTCTCGCATCAAATTCTGAGCCCTGGTGTGATCTAAAGAGCAGAGTAGGTGAGAGATCAGAGTGGCATCTATTCCAGCATGAGGTCTGCTCTCATTCAATCAGTGGCTTATTGCTTCTGTTTTCCTCAGTATTTTGTAATTTTTGTAGCCCTTTATTCCTGCCTCTGTCTTCCCTGCCCCAGCTCCAACAAGTGCTGTTTATACCTGCAGCTCCCTTTAGATTAAGCATGTTTGATACTTTTTTCATCCTGCCAAAGAAAAATGTGGAAATTTTAATTGGCCAGAACCTTTCTGATGCTATAAAATGTGCCTGCTTTGAACATGGAGAACTAAGGTGACTTTATGCTGAACCACATTATGGCCTTTGTCCAGCTACTGTATAAGCATATGCAGACCTTAAATTTTTAAAATAAGCATCTAATATCTGTATAAAAGGGTAATTAATGTGTGATTAGGACAAAACAACCTCTCCTAATCTATCTAATGGCACTTGTAGAGGTTTTTTTGTGCCTTCCAGGTGTCATAAGCAGAGAAAGCTTGACAGCAGCTGGCTGGGCTTAGCTCACCCTGGCCTTGGGTTTTCCAGCCTGCCGAGAGCTGATTTAATTTGCTAACCCAGCCAAGAACAAAACACTGAATTGTTTTCTTTTGAGGTAGGTGCTGTGACTCAGCCTGGGGAGGTTGAGAGTCAGTGCGAGGCATCAGGCAGGTCTGTATGGGTGGGAGCTGGGAAGGGGCAGTAGGGGACAAGGCTCCCCCATGGGCAGCTCTGCTGTCACAGTAGCATCTCCCCTCACACAGGTTAGGATGCAGCTTTGTTCTCTGCAGTGGACTCTCTCCATCTTGCAGGTGCTGCAGCGCTTCTGGGAAGGGCACTGACATCCAGTAAACCTGCAGCAGAAACAATAGACTTGATTTTGGCCCTGGGTTTCAACAGCTGTCAGAAGGAGCTGGCAGGAACTCTTAGTTTTCAGAGTACAGATGAGTCCTTTTTTTGTTTGCCACCCTCTGCTCCTGTACTGGTTGTCTCCATATGCATTGCTTAGAGCTGCATATGTTAGAATGTGGTGGCTGCTGCTCTTTCTTCTTCATTAATACATTTCCCAATCTACTCTTGTTTTTCTACTACAGTGTCTTTGAATTTCTCTATCATTTGTCCAAACCTGATCCATCTCTTCATCATGACAGACATTAGGTATCCTAATCCCCTCAAGTTTGCTCAGTGTTTGCTTAATACTCTTCTGTTGCTTTCTGTGACCTTAGTTCACCGTCTCCTAGATCAAAGTGATACAAAGGCATGCAGCTTGATTGATGTGTTGTGTTGTTTTAGAGAGGGTAATTTTTAAGGCCTCTTACATAAAGGTATAGGAAAAATATTATGCTGATGTTATGACAGCAGCATAGTGAGACTAGTGTCATGCAGAAAAAAACCTTTAAATAACTTCCAGTGCAGCATGCTGATGTTTAGACGTTTAGGTTAAAAAATGAAAGGTCTGCTTTTAATTTTGCAAGTAGCAGATGCTTGTGATCAGGGTAGCCAATAGTTCTTAGGTCTTTACTTCAAAGTGAAAATGTATGTTTATAACGAAATGGTTCAATATATGTGTAAAACAAGAATTTCTATATTACTCACTGTTAATCACAATAAAAAATCTCTCTGCTGTATATATGGAGTGATTTTGCTTGTACCTTTCCTGCATGATTTTTTTGAGTTGTTTTTTATGTGTTTCATGAAGTTTATTGACCTGTCTGATTGTGTGTGTGGGCCACTGTATCATCTAGTCAGAAGAACATTTATAGAAGGGTCCTATGTCAGCTATATTTCCTTGCATTGATTATTTAATGGTATCACTTGAACTGACTGGATTGATTCCTATATTTATGATTTAATGGAAAGAACATAGCCAAAAACGTCTGCCTTCTTGGTGCTGTCTGGGGTATGTGGTGACTTCAGAAGAGCTCTTAAAACAGCTTTGGGATTAATATGAACTCAGACCAGAATCTTTGTGCACTTCTAGACTGGGTGCCTGTGCTGCCTTTTTAGATGATCTTGTGTACTCCACACACAGGCAAATGAGATTTATTTGTAAAGGGGCCTGGAGTCTTTCTATGTAGAGCTTGGTGTCTCTTTTTCTGAAATTCCTGCCTCCAACTGCAGCTTTCTTGTTGACACTGCTTGTCTATAAAAGGATTTCATTTAATTAATTTTAAAGAATAAGATAAATATAATTGATTCTTCATAGATTTTTAGATTGCAATGATAATTGAGGAAAAAATTGCCTCTCTGGTGGTGGTTGGCATGGACTTGGGTAGGTTTCACTGGTATGTCTCTGACCTTGATGGGCAGATTAGTGCTGAATCATTGCAAAAGCTTGCCTGCATTTTATTCTTCTCCTTCACTTGTGAAGCTTATTGAGCTGATATTTAGAAGTGTGGGATCTATAGTTTTTAATTCGCTTCCTTCTCAGCTAACATTTCTTTTAATCCAAGTGCTGTTTTAAAATTTTTTACGCCTAGGTATTTGCTGTGTAGAAAATCTGTGGGAACAGATTAGTCAGGACATGGAAGACTAATGTGTAGTAAATAGTGTATCCTGCCAAAGACAGGGCTGTTTTTATTCTATCCTTATGGTGGAAACTGGTGTCTTATTGCCTGTCACTGTTCTTTATAGTATTCTGTAGAACTGGTGATGAATTCACTAATACATAGGCTGTCTTGTGCTTCCTTTTTTTCCCATATAGGCTTCTCAATAATTGTAACCTCAGAGTTAAAGCCAGGCAGTGATTGGCAGTACTCTTCTTGTGCCTCTGTTCAGTTGGAAAGTTACATTTCCATTTGTGCCCATCTGTGTGCTACATGTTTTGGTCATTGATCACTGTATAAAAGTCGTGCAGAATGAAAATGCATTTACCAAGAAAGATAAATGGACAGTAGAAGTGGGTTTCTGATGAAACTTCAGCTAGGTTGTCAAAAAGCAGGGTAGGAAAAGTGAAATAAAATTCTAGTGTGATGTGTAATATTAAACAAGTAAAACTAATGGTGCTTGAATTTAAAAAGAAAGTTCAAAGTTTTGCCAAGTAATGAATAATTTTCCAATTAGTGTTGTCTTTTTTTCTGGCCTTCCTAAGAGCGTGTCCTCACAGTCCTTGGCTCATCAGTGCTGTCAGGCCAGGTCCCAGGTCTAGAGCAGCTCTGGTCCCCAAAGTAAACAAAATATTTGGCTGTCTAGTTGGTGTCATCTTGTACCCCTTGTTTTTTGTGCTTCACAGACCCTTGTCAAGGTGGCAGCTGCAAAGGGCCAGAGAAGGCTGGAAGGAAAAAGTGCTGATGTAGCCATGAGGGAAAGATGGTCAGGAAGGCCTGAGTTGTCCCACCTGCTCTTCTTGCCTTCCTGCCTTCCCTGGGAATCCTGTCTGGGGCTGATAACAGCCTGATTCATAAATAAATAAAAATTTACATAATTAATTGAAATCTAGGTTCTCTTGTGCTCTATTTCCATTCTGTAAATAATGTTTTGTTTACTTTTCCAGGAGGAAAGGAATAATTTTCCCTTGTGCAGTACCATAGCCTATCAGGCTTACCCCTAGGAGATGATTGGCCTGTGTATTTTGAAAAGTATAAAGTTTGCCTGATTTTCTTGTCTTCACGTGAGACATTAAGAAAAAATTATGATGGCTCTTACTTTTTGTTAATGGCCATGTGGTTCACTAGCTGCAAGCCTATATACCATAATGCTTCTGTGCAAAACATCTTCTTTATGACTGATATGGTCTTCTTTGCCCTTATTCTTTTATCAGATACAAGAAACACATTTCCCTAAACATGGGTGAAACTGAGCAGAGACCAACAGCAGGATCCCGCTTAGGAGCTCAGGAAAATGCTGGGATCAGTACTTTGGAGCATGGACAGAAACCACCTATGACACCTCCAGGAAAACTTGTCTCTATCAAAATTCAGATGCTGGATGACACACAAGAAACTTTTGACATTCCGGTAAGGATGTGGAGGTTGGGGTGGCTAAGGATTATTGAGGCATTTCTGATAATGCATGTTCTCAAATCAGTTCTCTTTTTATTTCAGCTCTGATTCTTTGGCTAATTGAATGCATGTTGCAGAGAAATTGACTGTTGTGTATATTAGCATTAAGTAGATGATGGTGCAATAGAATAGCATTAAACAGGGAAGTGAACTGTAGATTACAGTTATTAATCCTGTTTCTGTTTGAACAGCTTCAGGAGAGGTTAAAGTCCTTGGTGAGTTTTTTCTTCAAATATTATATCAGTGGTTTCCTCTACTTTCTGAACAGTTGATGCATTTCCTTGCTGCTGTTTTGCTCTTGATCCAGTAAACTGTACATCTGTACAGATGTATTGTCTTTCCTCTGGCAAGTCCTTAGGATATTAACTTCATCAAAGTTTTCAGTAATTTTTATCACTCTCATATGCACTGAGTGCTCTCACAGAAGTTAAATGCAAGGAAACAAGCAAAGCAGTCTCATTTAAAGTTTCTCTCTACCCTTTTGAGATTAATCTAGGTTTGTCCTTGCCAAGAAGACAGAGTTACTACTGCTTTTCTGTGTGTTTGTGATCAGTAGAACCAGTTTGAATTAGTTTTGATACCAAGACCAAAGCAGTTTGACACAATCTATCTGTTAGTAGCCACTAATGATTTTAACATGCCATGCTTACACAATTAACATGTAAGGTGGCTGAGCACTGCTGCTGCTATGGAAGTGTATTGGAACGTATATTTTTCAAAGTCTTCAGGGTTCAGTGAATACGAAAGTGGAAACCCGAGTTCAAATTTCATCCTTTGTCACTTGCATTTTCTGTAGCTATGGTAATTTCCATGCTTTCATTGGCTCAGTTTTCCCTTCTATAAAATGGAGGATCACCAGCGAGATACAGGTGTCTTAGACATACAGCACCCTGGAAAAATGTTATCCCTGTATTAAACATGGAGGAATTCTAATTAGGAAAATGATCATTAAAAAATAATACCTGCTAATGAGCTTTTGTTTGTCTGTTTTCTACGTGTAACTGCACATGCGTTTTGATCTGCTCTCTGCTGCTGTTTGTGATCCAACTACAACTGTTTGTTCAGTCTCAGATTTTATTGTAGTGGAAGGTAAATTCTCTGGACAGGCAGGTTATGTGTGAACTGAACTGCCATCAAGTGAAATGCCCATGTATGTAGCAACTTGTTATGCTTTTGTGCCTTTCAGAACGCTTGTCAAATATCCATAGCAGTCTTCAGGGAAAAGCAATCTTTAGATAACTGTTTCTGTTCAGAAGTGTAGTTATAGTTCAAATCATCAAGCACTAATAAAATTTTGGTCCTCTTTTATGTGGTATAAATATCTCCATTGTTCCAGAGACAAGTTTGATTTTTTTTTTTCACCCATCTCTAGATGCTAATTCACTATATTTTGGAAGTTGAAAATGATGTGCAGACACTACCAGAAACCATTTTGAGATTAGGTCTCTTTGATAAAATTGTTTGGAAGAAAATACAAGTAGCATGTGGATGCAATGCACCCTATAACTTCAGTCTTGCCTCTGGGAGTTTGAGAAAACAGTTTTTGGTCTTTAATATTAGAAGATATCAACATTTCATTTGCTTTTAACTTCAGCAACACCTGGAAGACCTGGGGATTCAAACAACTCTCTGTTGAGATCATTTCAATATGATTGTTTCAGACACTTTTATTTCACAACCATCACTACTTAAGGAAAGCCCAGTTGGTTTGAAAGTCAAGCCTTGTGCTGAAATATGCAGGATGCTTAGATACAAAATCTTTGACAGCCACTCTTTCCTAAAACCTCTTGTCTTTACCCTATGCATAGTTAAATGGAGAAATACACATTGTTTTCAGTCTGCTCTAAAAGACATTAATTGTTTTAGTCCCATATCACAAAACTGAATAAGTTTTAATACATGTAAATTGAGACATTTATCCAACTTGGAAACCCCATGTTCCTATTTATAAGCTTAATGTTTTTAGCCAGATTGTTGCAGTATACACAGAAAAGGAAAGTGATACCGTTTCAACAAAGTATTTTAGGAGCAGCAAGTGTGGTCGTGGGCAGAAGATGTTAAACATACATGCCTAAGCACATCTATGGGCTTGCTTTTCAGTGGAGAATTAAAGACTTACTGCGTGGTTGAAGATCTGAACTACATTTACCAAAACTTGAGCTGCTACAATTATGAAAATAACTTTGCAAATATGATACAAGTATAAACTGAGAAGGATTTGTGTTTCCTACAATTTCAGGAATTTTGCTGCATAAACCTTTCTGTGTTAGCAAATGAGCCAAACTTTGGGTGGTTTTTATTGATGCCTGTAATGTGTCCTGTAGGATGGTATGAAGTTTAATGATGCCAGTTTATTATTTACCCGTGAAGTCTGCATAAAAATAGAAACAGATACTGATGTTACTTCTTCCTGAGTTTGGGGAACTAGTGAAGTAGTTGGGATTGTCCATCTGTCTAGTCCTACCTCTGTGCTACTCTTACTATACCTGCAGCAACACTGCCCCATTAGCTGTAAGACCTTATCTCTGTGGTGTTTTTATTGGGTTTGTTACTGTTTTGTTTGAATGTTGTCATGGTTTTGGGTTTTTATTGTGTGCTCATTTATCTTTTCTTGTTTATTGAATTTTGGTTTGGTTTGTTTTTAAATTATATTCCAGGAGACATGATTCAATATCCTTGCTCTTAAGCAATCCCTTTTCTCACATTGTATACAGATGAGTTGTTACTCTTAGTGCCAAAACCATCAGATTTTTATGCCTGTTCTGTATATAACAAAACAGGAGGAAAATATGACCTACTTCCATTACCCCCCAGTGCTGCTGCTCTTTGAGCTGTTTAAAGTGAAGTAACTCCTGTGTCATTTGAGTTTCTGAAGGAAAATTAATTCTTTAGGAGTTAGTGCTGTGATGCCATATAATCATACCATGTTTGGCTCATTGTATTACTTCTCACAAGAAAAAAACCAAAACCAAATGAACAAAAAAGAGAGAAGAAAGATCCACATGCCTGTATATGGGCCCATAAATTATATTTTTCAAATAGGAAAAACCCCGCAAAGTATGTGGAGAGAGTTTGTATGGGAGGCTTCAAAAACAGAAGCTACAATGAAGGCCTTTTCATTAACTGTTGCAAATGCAGTATTGTAAAAGGAAGGGACACATAAGACAAATCTTTTATGCTTCATGCTGTTAACAAACAATATTTCATTGCTGAATCTTCCAGCATTCATCAGTTATCTTTTTTGACCACATTTTTGGCTCTTCAGCTATGAGAAGACAAATTATGCAGAATATCCTTCCCTCTTTTAAGTTATTCAGCATTTTATGACTGAGTTTCTGTACCTTTAGTTTTTTGTCTGTCACAAACTCTCAGACAAGAACTAGATGTCAGCTGCAGTTGCAGGTGATCAGTGCCTGAAAATCAGACCATGAGTCAAGAGTTCATGATCATTCAGCACTTGCAGCTGTTGGTCATGATGTTGCATGCAAGTGTGGAATATATTTCTCCCCTGCTTTTTGTTTCTAATTTCCGCTTTGGCTGTATTTACTGAAAAATTTGTTAGATATGCTGAGTGGAGACTGCAGAGATCCAAAATACAGCATTCTATTTCAGCCAGTGTTTGGCTGAGTTATGACTATGTGATAGAATGAGCAAATACCTTTCCCTTCTGCTAGGTAGCAGGATAACAGCTTTAGCTAAAATGACTAATGTGAGGGAGGAAGAACATTTTCCACCTGTGTACAGGTAATGATAATTATATATAGGTAGATCTTGGGCATATTGAAAGGTTGGCACTTCAACCTGAAGACTTGCAAAAACCAACACTGCAAAACAAAGGTTGTGCATTATACAATAGAGGGTGGAGATGTACAGTTCTGTACTGCTTGATTTTCCTCTGCTTTTATTTCTGCTCACCTAAGTTAGTTGAAAGAGAATAGGATTGATTCCATAAAGCTGTAGCAAAACTTACAGATTTTAATATATTTGTTTTGATGTGATCTCCCCTTAGATTCAAAGCAGTTTAAGTGAAAATGAAATACAGTTTTTAAAGAACAGTAAAATAGCTGATGATTGCATCTACTTCTGATCCTTCTGGGAAAAAAAAAAAAAGCCTTTCATGTTTAGTGTCTATGTCATTTATATCATATTTACTTTTATAGTTGTTTCATTGCCAGAAGTAATCTGTTTTAAAACTACTCCTAAACGTAGAGTCACTATTGTTCCTGTCTAGGTAATGCTGAAGACAAGACTGATTCTCTTGTTAGGCTGCCAGGATGATTTGGTGACTCAGACCAGGTTTAACCCTGACTGACATGATGCTTGTCACTGATCATATCCTACTCTCTGGGTGAATGAAGCTGATGTGACTGGGATGATGCTACTGATGCTAAATAGCAAGTGAGAGCTCCTTCTTTCTTTTTGGCATCAAAGGTGAGATCAAACTATGTTACAGGAGGTTAGGATTCTTCTTTTGGTTAGGACCTGATCTCTTTAATTAAAACCAAACCAAAGTCTTCTTTATTGTGTCTGCAAGAACATAGTTGCTTCCTTTTTGTGGCTGTCTTTTGGAATGACTGAAACATGCTTGCTTGTCAGATTACTCAAGTTTATTAAACATCTGTTTTTTGTATTGTGTCAACTTCCTTTCCCTTTGAATGTGTTCAAGCTTTGTGAGATATACAGGGTCGGAAAATGTCATCTGCTTTGGGGGATTAACATGGGTTGCTTAAGCAACAGCAGGGTATTTCTTAATAAAAAGCAGGGTAAAGGTAAGATCCTTTGTAGACATCACTTGTAAACATTTCGTTTCAATTTGCTTTTCTCTTGGAGGAAAAAAGCTTTAGATTACCTGAGAGTATAGAATAAAGACCAAATGGTCTTGATCTACAGCTATTTATCTTCCACTGGAGTTCGGATGTAGTACTTTGGCAGGGAATTTCTCTGCCTCAATCTCAAATTTTTCAGAGAGAAGGACTTCATAATCCTATTGGAGGTCTGTTTTTTAAGGATAATTTTCTGTGGGGTTTTTTTGGTTTGGCTGGTTTTGTTTGTTCGTGCAGTCAAATGATGGTGGTTCATATTTCCTTTGTGGGTAAAATGCTGTCTATTAACTCTGTTCTCCACCAGCTTCAAGCCAGAATGTGTGCCAGAAAAAGCTAAATATTGGAAAGTCTCAAATAGTTAATAACAAACAGTACATGTGCTTTGTTATAAATTTCCACAAGTGTTGTGTTACCTATTAAATTCAAAATTTCAGTCACAGTTTTATAAATGTTTGAATTTTTTTCTGTTACATTTATGGGCTCTGATAGTTGCCTTGTCCTAGGTATTTATGCCCCTCCTCAATATGCAATTATAACCAGTGAAATAAACAATTTAATAAAAAGAGCATGAGACAGTAAGGCAATGCAGAAGCATAAAACAGTGTTTTATGCTTTCTTAGCCAGCTTCAACTTCAGTTCAATATGAATTGCTTTTTCTTCCAGCTTAGGAAGTGAACAGCAGGTCAAATGTCAGTTATTCATCAGTCTGAGACTTCCTTTTCTTCTCATGCCTGAAATTATTTGGCCATTGCTGTCTTGACTATTTCCAGTGAATATCAAGCATTTAAATATTCACTAATTGTCACGCCAGCTCTGTTGAGTCTTCTGAAATTACAAGAAAAGTGATTTTTTTCTTCGACTCTCAAACACATCGGTTATATTTTTCTCAGCAGAATATTATTAGTGGCTACCCAGTAAACTGATTTTTGTTTACAAATGTTTAGAATGTCTTTATTGAAAGACAGCTTATTTTAGTGCAGAGTTTTAATAATTTATGTGTTTTTCAAAATGGGAGAGAGAGTAATCCACAAGCAAACTTCTGTAACCTGAGGCAGAAGACTGTTTAAACTGCTGATTTCTTTGTTAAGATTCTGTAGAATGGCTAGAATAAGTGGGAATGTAATTTTAAGCGCCAACAGATCCAGTCCATTCTCAGACTAGACTGATGTATTTGAAGATAACTGGGAAATGCATGTAATTTTCTTGAAAGAATTAGCCTAGCTTGTAATCAGGGAAGGCTTCTCAAATATTGCCTTGTCACCTCTCTTGTTGAGCTGACTCATTAAGTCATGCAGCAGTGTGAGCGTGAGCCAGCACAAAGCAGAGGATGGAGCTGGCGCAGGAAGGGCAGCAGTGGATGCAGAGGCATTGTGGCAGCGTTTGTGAGCTCTCCTGCCCTGGCTGAAGGGGTCAGTGGAATCATGCTGTTAATTTTGCTAGTAGTGTCTATGCCTGTAGGTTGGTTTGCACAGTACTGGTGAGGCTGGATTAATGATCTGTGTGGGGAACGTGGGCGCCCTCCCCAGTGACAGGGTGTTTCCTTGGGCTGCCAACAGTGGGAGGCGTTTGCCATCTCTCTTCTTCAAAGTGTACATGTGTGGGTGGCTAGTGGTACAAGTGGAGGCTGATTTTGCTCCCTCCAGGTTTTCCTGTTTTGGGAGTGATGGGAGAGGTGTTCTGCCTCTGGTCAAAGGCAGCAGGAGAGCTGAACTCCCTGTTGTGTGCATCCTTCCCCTTGAGACTGAGGCTCTTCTTCCATCCTTGAAAATTTTAGAGGCTAGATGTCGAAGCCTCAGCTAATCATTTTCATTCATGGTAGGGTGAAAGCATGGTACATTGAACAGGCTGCTCCTCATGCCTGTCTCAATTGTGTATCTTAGGATGAGATTAATTGCTCTTTGGAGGTGCTTGTATATCCTTACGTGTTGCTTTTTTCTGTTCCAGTAGTAACAGGGAATCATAGAATCATTTAGGTCAGAAAAGACCTGTAAGAACTTTGAGTCCAACTGTATTTGGGTAGCATTTAACTTAAAAACAGCATCATGCAGTTTAAAAAACTTAAAGGAAAAATGCTGTGATATATTATTTGTAGGTCCAGTGTAGATATGGATGCCCCATACCTGAAACAGATCAGCTGGGTATCAAGATAAGGAACCTCCTCATCAGCTGCATGCAGTCAAATGATATGGCTATGATGGTTAGCATCATCCATAAAGCCAAGCAGAATCAGCAGCCAGACAGGGTTGAATGCATAATGGGTGAGGAATTTCTCTTCTTTTTCTTCCAGAAGTTCCCAATACAGGGACCGTCCTCTCACCAAGCTCTCCCCATATCATTTACCTTTGGGAAGAGTGTAAAAGTTGCAAAATAGAGTGTGCCATGGAGGAAGAGTGCATTGGTGCTGTGCTGCAGTGGTAAACAAACATGACGTGATTTACTTAAGCCCATTCTTTGTTAATACTAGGTGGTCGAGCTCAAGTTACTTTTCTTAAGCCCTTCATGAAAAACAGTTATTCTGGACAGGCATAGTAAGTGAATGGGATAAACTTCTGGGAGAAAATAGCTGCTTTTCTCTACCTCCTGGATTAAAAATGTGTGTGTTGTCCAAGGCTAGAGAAGTGCAGTACAAGTGTGATGTTTTGCCAAGAGCACAATCTCATGTTAGACTTGAGGCATTTTAAAGCACACCCGGTTTATAGTTCTGCACTGAGCAAAAAAAGAGAAAACTTGGGCTCATATGTAGAGTACTACTGGTATGTGATTGTCACACAGCATGCTGAATGGCCATTCAGAGCACTGATTTTCAGTATCTTATATTGCAAAAACATATCTGCCTGTAACTTGTTCTCTTAACCTGTTTAAGGGATGAAGGTACTTTATTTTGGGATCTCTGTGCAGCTGCTTTCCAACATTATTTTGAACAGAATGGAAAGCTGTCTGTGCAAACAGAGGTTTATGTAGAGCAGGATAAAAGAATAGCAGAGTGTTCTAAATTCTCCGTTCATGTCCCTTTCAGTTTATTCTCAGTTGATCACGATCATCTATTAACAATTTTTTGCCTGGTGGTAACACAACTTGTTGACATTAGTTCAAGTTGGAGCACTTCCTTGGTTTTCTCATTTGGCAGCTCTTGTTTCTTCCTTTCTTGGCACTAGAACATGCCACCTTATATTGCTTATAATTTTTTTCCTCACTGCCTCTCCACAGCTCCTTTGAAACTGCTGGTTTAATTCCTTGCTATTGGTATTCTCCAAAGAAAAAGGAGACAGCAGTGTGGAAAGGTGCAGGAGTAGGAGTCCTGGTTGTATCTCCTGGGTCTGTCACCCGCTTGATTCTGTGATGATGTCCTTCCTCAGTGCACTATCAGATATCTTTGTATTACAAGCCTTGTGCAGTGCTGCGTAAGGGAGAAAGTGCTCATCACTTGTGAAGGCTGTATCTACAGTCAGAACTAGGGATGCTTTCTGCAATGGCACAGTCACATTCTCATTCATACTCAAACTCTGAGAGTGGGAGGAAATACCCAATTTTTACCTAAGATAATTTGTGGTTTGAAAGTGAAATTTGACTAGCTTAAAATGATCTAAAAAAACCACCTTTATAGCTAGGATGCAGTGCTTAAATAAGTGTGTTTTATCTTGGCACAGTCTAAAGGGCTCCACCAGTTCCCAGATTTAAAAGCCTTCAGAAATGTACTAATATGCTGCTTACCTGTAAACTTATCTCCAATGAGCTGCCTCGACCAGGCTGTGATTACAGTACACACGCACAATTAAATGTTGTCTTTTGCATGCCAATGTGTAAATCACATAAAATGCATGGCTGAAAGTGTCTGCCAGAGCTTTTGTGCATATCTGAATCAGGGTGTTAAAATCATTCTTGGATAAATATGTCAATTTCTGAATAAAAAGTGATGCATGAGGCACACATCAAGTGCCAGATAACTCAGCAAATACAAACAACAGTTGTAGAAGTAGATTACAATATCTCCTTTGCTTATCCCCATCCCCAAAATGGAGGCTTTGATAGAAATTGCACAAACATAATGCTGCCAGAATATAAATAGCAAATGGTGAATTATGACTTAGTGCCAATTTGCTTTTTGATGGCCTGTTGGCAGATGCAAATATTCATGCAGAGCACAGCAGCAGGGAGTTTTTCTTCTCATGTCTTTCACTGTTACCTTCTCACCTAGTTTTCTGGTTGAACCTGGAGTAATTTCTTCTTTTTTTCTTCACTTTGCCTAGATTTTATAATTGATTGTTCTCATGCCATTATATTTTCATATGGTTCTTGTTGAATTTACGATTATCTCCATTTAGTAGATAGTGGGCAGTATGTATTTGTGTGTTGCTTAGCATTCAGAGGCTAGTTCTTCCTGCATAAAGGGCGACCTTTTGCTCCTCAATGACTCTACACATTTCATTGCAGATGCTCGGTTTTATTTCCTACTGTCATCTCACTCCCATCTAAAAACTCAGTTCTGTCCGTTCTTAATAAACATTCATCTTTGTGTCCTGTGTATGGACAGGTCACATAGCGCCTTGTAGAGCTTTCTTTCTGGTCTTTTGCGAGGAGCACATTAGGGCAGAGCAGCAGGTCCTGGATCTGGAGTGACTGAATTAGGGAGCACCTTGCCTTTCTGCTTGCCTGCAGGGATGAGCTGGATCCTCAGCCACTTTACATCGTCTCTGGTTGACTGGAGTTACTGGACATAAGCTGCGTTGCATTACATGATGATATCATCCAGGAGTCTCCTCTGAGACTGCTGCCTTTTGAAATGAATCTCAAGATGCAGCCATTTTGGTGAACAGAATTGAAATAAAAGGGATTTTGCAGAGTTAAGGTAATACATGTAAACTGGTGTAAAAGAGAATGCTTTGTCAGAGCTTTTATATGAAGATATCTCTCAGCAAATGTAAAAGGACATTATCAAGTAGGTTTTATTACTGGATTCATGCAGAGTAGCTCTGCAAGCAGATATGTATGTAGCCCAGTATTTGCTGCTCTTAGATGTTCCAGAGTAATTCAGAAACACCTCTGCAGTCAACGACAAACGTGGTGGCTGGCAAAAGAAAATGCTTTTCATGAAAGCACTTGCATCCTCACTCATAGCATGATACAGAGTGGAAGAGACTCTGCAAGTGTTCTGGTTCAACTCTTGGCTCAAGGCAGGGCCAGCAGTGGGCAGATTGCTCAAGGTCTCTAAGACACATTTAACTGTAAGTATTCAGGACTAATGTGTTCTAGAATTTTTTTTTCTATGAGAGCCTTAGTTGGACTTCAGAGTCACCAGTTGAAGATCTGTCACTTTTAAGCCTGTGGCTTGTAGTTCTGAGGTAGAAACCATCAGGTTTTCTGTGTGACAAATGAGTGTTTGCAACCATATCTGTGGGCTTATAGAAGAAATGAGGCAGTACTCATTTTATAAATGAGACATGTCATAAGCTTACTTATGTGGTAGAGTTTGTCAGACCCTTCAGCTTTTCTTTGTAGTTTCTTACTTTATGTCAAAGTATAGGTATATGTGCTTTGAAAGACTACAGGAGATTCTAAAAATAAAATTCAAGTGGAAAGCAAACGCTTCTAATGGCTGATTGTGTCACAACATACTCAACTATTCGATTTTGGCAATGTCAGGAAGAGCAAGGTAGAAACAGCAAGCTTCAGGAGAGTAGAATGAGAGACTTTCATAACTGCATCTGCTTTAAAAAAGTCAGCAAACACTTCCAAAGATGTCATGAAAACCTGGATTCACACCAACTTTGGAAGAGCTAACTTCACAGACTTTTTTTCCTATGAAGCCATTGGATTGCTGTTGTTAGAGAAATAGACCTAGGCAGGTAATCTTTTTGTTTCTCCTACCTACGTAGGCTGAATCTAGCCATTGCCATTTCTTTCTGTATCTGTTCCATGAAACGAGTAACTTTGAGCAGATGTATATGCCTTTGTAACTTTGAAAAAGTATGTGTGTCTTTGAGTGAAAAGGTCATTTCTCTGCAGAGCATTTCAGAACTGTGCTGCTTACATTTCATCACAGGCAAGATCATATACACATGACTTAGCCAGGAGAAGTGACAGAAGGTTCCTGAGGAAACAGTTCAGCATTTCCTTGGGCTGAGGGAACAAATGTTTGAGGGTCAGCTAACGCTGTTGTTGCTTGTTTCACCAAAGTGATTGATGTCCTGCATAGGTATAGGTGTGAAGTAAATTCCAGGTATGTTTTGGATGCGGTGGTGGTGGTGTGGAGTTTTTTTGTTGTGTTTTTTTTTTCCTTGTTTTGTATTGAGCTTCTATTTAGGATGGCTGTGGGGGAAGAAAAATACCAGAGCTCAAGTCCTCAATCTCAGTGGTAGTGTTTGACTGAGAATTAAACTGAAGGTTAACTTCTTCAGCACTCTAATTCACTAGCCACTTCCTGTTAAATAATTACTTGAAAATGAAACTTGTTCATCTGACAATAAAGTTGCATGAAAGGATTAAATAAATAATTAACACAGACTGATTTTTTTTTGAATCTGTTGGTAGCTTAGGTATCAATGTTTAAATTTCAAATTAGCTAGACATTTTAACAGAAGGTGCCTGGCTAATTTGATTGCAAGTTATGATTATTTCTGAAGATAAATAACTTCTCCTCCTCTCTTCAAGACATCTCAGTACCATTTGCAGATAATTCATTTGTCCTAGGTAGCCAACAGATCCTCACATTGATATTTCCTGGGTGAATGGGTTTTCCTCTGGGAGGCATTTGAAGGCTCCAAAAGACTGGCTAGTGGTGGTGCAAATTCCTTTGCAAAGGCTGTGCACATGGAAGGCTATACCATATCAATGAACTTGCTTCTTGTAGAAATAATCCGTGGATTCCTGGGTGCTTGCTGCCGTCAGCTGAAAACAACTGCACTGAGGCATGAGGTTCTTGGCTACATATACAGCCCTCAGCATATAAGCTGTTTTTAACTCTTCCTCTTCTGTCACAATTGTACAGAGTTGTTTGTTATTTGCTGAAAAGCATTGCAGCAAGAAGTGGAACCCTGTCTGTAAAGAGAACGCCTTTGCCTTCACTTTCAGGCTTCAGTGCAGGAATGGGTTTGTTTTGCATTCCTTTACAGATGTCTAAGAGGACCAGAGAGTGAGCTGGGGCCCTAGGCCCATGATTTTTCCATGTTCCTTAGTTGTTAGCTGGGTTTCTGGCTGTGTTTTAGGCTGCTCAGAGGACATCTGTCTGAGCTTTGGCTGTCTTTGAGCGAGGGCTCCTCCTGACCTGTGAGTCTATGTGTCCATTTCTGGTCATTGGGGTTGCTCCCTCGTCCTCTTTTATTTGCAGCTATGAGGATACAGCTAACAACTGTAAGGATACAATTACATCTATAAGGATAGCCCTGGAGTACAGCTGAAGATGTAGCAATATCTTCTAGCATGACAGATAGTAAGCTTGTTGGCTTTGTTTTCTTGTATTTTTTCTGTTTCCCTGGCCCTCTCTGATAAAATCATTTAATGGAAACATAAGCACTGCACTGAGAAAGGCTGGCTTAACATTTTGTCTCCCAGCCTGTCACAAGCACTCACTCCTCTGCCTTTCTCTCCTTATTCCCCAGCATCCAAAGCCTTTTTGATCTGCTGATGCCGCCTACCTCCACAGTCTTTCTGTGGCAGAAAGTTCTAGCAGTTTGCTTCTTCTTTTAGTTCCTCTAAATGGATGAAAGTAATACTAATCTCAGCTTGGTAAGGTTTGAGCTATTCTATTTAAACTGCACCACAGAAATGGGCCAATTATTATTATCTCTGACAATTGTGTTTTGGTGATTGACTGAATAGAAGAGGATTAGGTGAAGATGGATCTGTGTAGGGAAGGGCAAATCTGCTTTAGTGGCAGATCAAGTGCAGATGAGAGTGATAGAAAAAAGGTAGGATAGGT
Organism: Chaetops frenatus; assembly: GCA_013400775.1. Taxonomy (NCBI): domain Eukaryota; kingdom Metazoa; phylum Chordata; class Aves; order Passeriformes; family Picathartidae; genus Chaetops; species Chaetops frenatus. The sequence continues at coordinate 224,838 of VZTR01008429.1, read as the reverse complement.
GGGAAAAAGGAGCCTCTGAAGATGCAGAAATACAAGAAAGTTCACTAAGGGTAGGGGGAAAGCACTATGTTGGACTTGTATAAATCTCTAACTTCTATGAATTAATTTTTTTTGGTCTGTACTGAAAACACTGGAGGTCAGGTGGTTTTGTGTCTTAAACATCACAGCATGACACAGTCACATAAAGGAAGAGCACTAGAAATTAACAGTGACTGCACAGTGCAGTCTGTCAGAATTGGAGGCAGACCCCCTCACTCGCTCCTCTTTTTAATTGCCACCTATCGATGCCTACATACAGCAGAAAGTCAATGAAGCATCTTTGAAAAATTACTGCAAATTGCCAGTCTGTTACATTAATATGATTAATTTGAACTAAAAGCTGTACCTAAGATTCTGCTAAGGCACAGTTGCATATTGGAGCCATAAAGTTGTATGTGCAGCCATAACATAACTGCTTGCTCCTTTCTCTCCATGGTCTGTAAGGGCAAAAAGGGACCAATCTCTTAATTACTTTTGGCATTATCAATGTTGGTGTCAGCAGAATGATCTTTTTAAGAAATACATTGAATCCAAAGTACAGTAGTCTAAAATATATTTGAGTGAAGAAAATACCTTCATTAAAAATATCCAAAGTAACCAACTCAGCACAGGCCATTTCACATATCCCAAGACAGTGGACACTTGACTTCCAAAGTGAAACCTAAGTGGTAAATTTAACAGTAAGGTGGTGTAAATCAGCTTATGTCAGTTCCATGCTTTTAAATATTGCAAGCTGCAGCAGTTTAAAAAGAAACTCAGGCTTCTGAAAATGCAAGTGGTTGACAAAAGAGTGATTTGGGGTTGTTCTAGTTTTCGAACCTGTTTGTTTGAGAGGCAGTTCAATGTTTTGAGTTCTCAGAATGGAGAAAGATTGGGGGATTTCTATTCCCACCAGGCACTTCCTGCCACAGCTGCTTGAGTGAGTTGATCTGCTTGGCTTCACATCTGTTCATTGCCTCTCTCTGCTGCCCCCGTGTTCACACCAGAGCAGGACCCCTGTGGCTCTCCTGGCCCCTTTTTCCCATTCCAGGGCTCAACTTCTCATTTCCTAGGCTCCTGCCCTTATTTCAGCCTGTTGCCAGCTGCCAGGGAAGAGCTGCCATAGGATGCTGAATATTGCTTGCTGTGTGAATGCTGCCCCTTGGGCAGAAGAGGGAGGAGGGTGCAGTGTAGCATCTGTAGGACAGGCTGTCTCTAGGAGGGCTGGGAAAAAGGGCAAGAGAGAGTAGCCAGAGCAAGTTTTCCAGCACCTGACTGAAATGACCAACAAGGTAAGTCCAGATTACTGGAAAGGTAGGCTTCCTGCTGCCATGGCAACAGAAGTTCCAGTGCTAACTGAATTTCTTATTCATGAAGAAAATAAGGTAAGAATTTGCAAGTCCTACTTATTCTTCCACACTTTCATTTTCACTTTCTCAGTGATGCAGTGTTTGAGATAGAGACATTGAAAGGGAATATTCACGTTTAAAACAAAATTGGACATCTTTGGCTTTCTTGCACTTTTTAAGAGAATGGAAATGTTTTCACCCTTGATACAAGAAAGCTTTTATTGAGCCAAACTTGAGCTAAGTATGATGAGAAGACAATAAAACTTGTAAGTAGCTTGAAGCTTTTTCAAGTTCGCCTGAACTTTTGTCTGGTGAGCCTTTGTCCTGGAGAGAAAATGTTTGGCTTACAGGTTGAGAAGAATTAGGTGACTTTTGATTATCCAAAGAATGAAGACTGTGTTTGTACCCTTACGCCTGTTTCTTTGCATATGGCTCTTTCATCCATTCAGTCTGTGTTTGAAGAAGGCACTATAGAGCACTCTGTCTCTCATCCAGCAACAGCTGAATACTTTATGGAAGTATATTAAGTCCTTGACAGGAGAAGGTAGCCAGCTGGCTGCTGCAGCAGGATATTCTTGTTCTCCCTCACAACTGAAAAGGAGGAGTTGGCGGAGCGCCTGCCGAGCTTGCCGGGGAAGAGTAGAGGCACAGACTCTGGCAGTATTTTAACTAGGTGGGCTGTTAACCAAAAAAATAAGAGAAGAAAGCACTCATTTCAAATCTGCCCAGGCCACCAACTGGAAAGTGGTAAAGGGCCGACTCCAGTATGAATAATTACCACCCAAGAGCCTCCATGCTTTGGGATAGCTTTAGAATGTGGTTACTTAAAGGTTGCAGGCAAGTGAAGTAACTACACCAGTGTTTGTTCTGCTTGAAACAGCATGTGGAATCGTGGTCTCACTGGTTAGAATAGTGCTGTAACAGTTCGACAAAATCTGGAGTCTGGACATAATTTGATAGTCCTTTCTTGGGCTAATAAGTACAGCTCAAGTCAAGATGTCTGTATGGGTCACCAGAAAAGGTAGTTGAAAAGAAAGAAATTAATGTTGAAATTAGTAAGTTCAGAAAAGAGGGAACACAAGGACAGCGCTCACCATTTCATTAAGCCAAGTTTTGAAACAACATGAGACACTATCCAGTCAATGATCCATTTCCAAAAAGCAAGCAGGTGAAAACAGCCTTAAGGCACAACCAATTAGCACAGAAATAGGTGTGTATTTTGGGTGTGGATGACCAGATATGCTGAGGTACAAGTATTTGAAACAAAACAAGCCTCAGGTCATTATTTTATAGCCTGCTCTTCCTCATATGCTTCATTTAATGAAGTCTCCAAGGAAATGCTATGTGGATGCTCCACTGACTGATAAGTGAAGCTTCTTTTTTAATCACTGAAACTGGTGGTCCAGGAGATGTTTTTAGTAATTTAATGAAGGAATCCTAACCTCTTATTTGGACTCAGAGGACAAATCGGATCTGGGTTCTCTGTAAATGTTCTTCAGTGACCTCCACTGTATTTTGGAACAGACCTTCTCTTAGTTTTTTCATCATTATTGAAGATAAAGATATTAGCAATAATTGCTGAGGCTTGTTTGGATTTTTGGTGATGCAGTTTTGTGTGCTTAGAAGATTTTTGGAACAAATGTCATAGAGGTTCAATTTGTTTTATTGTTTTATATTTATGACATTTACAAATGTCATAGAGGTTCAAGTTGAATTACTAACATGCATTGAGATTATGTAGTTCCTGGAATACACAGTCATACTAACCTTTGATGTCCAAGATCCAGGTCACCATTTATGAAGATAACTAAACATTCACATGGTCTGGACTGACCTTTCAAAGGGCAGGAAATACTGCTCTGAATTGCTTTCCCCTAATTTACTTCTGATTGATCTCATGGGTAGAGTTGGAAAAAAAACTTGAATGCTGGTATCAGTTTACTCTCCCTTCCCAAACTGGCAAAATTAAAGTAAGCTCTGATTCCTTTGTTCACAGTGAATCATGTGTGTTAATTTAAAAAAATTCAACACCACACTCTTTTGAGCCCTACATGAACTAGTTACAGCTCCAGTTTAAGACTATAGGTTATTGTAATAAGTGCTGGCTTTAGTGCTATCTTATTGTGCACTTCACAAAATTAAAGGTTATCTGGCACGGTTTGATGGAAATAACCAGTCTGCCTTAAACACAACAGAACCTTACAGAGCTGTGTGAACTGTGTTGTACATTCATCTGAAGTCTGTTTTTCCTTAACTTTGATTAGCAGCAATTGCAGTCATGCTGGAAGTAATTAAAAATATGGGAACGCTTTATATATAAATGTAGATGCATGATGTAGATGTAACTGCTAATTGAGATGTTGAATGTAACTCTTGACTTCTTGTCAAGCATACTGGGTAATCTTTGCTTGCAGGTTTATTTTGCAGCTTGCAGACCCACTTCAGCTGCTCGTAGAGCTCCTCGGGCAAAGGCTAAAAGGAGGGTTGGGAATTTATTGTGCTTTTTCAGTTGTTCAGAGAAAAGGCAATGGATACATCTCAGGTTTCTCTTAGCAAGTTGAAGGAATTGCAGTCCTTGTTTTTAGACTTGCAACCGCTTGAGGCTTCAAAGTCTTGTATGTGGGAAAGAGGAAAAGAGGGGAGGAGGAATACATACCACTGCTAATCCCATGTTAACATAAATGTAAGGGTTGGAATCCCAGTTGTAAGAAAGCAGCTGCAGTAGCAGAGGGGCCATTCAAAACACGAGCATTCACTGCTGTCAGAAACAGGTACTGCATCATGAAGACCTCGGTGTCATGTTCAGCAGGACATAGATTGCTTATTCAAGTTTTTAAAAATCTGTAGCTATTTTAAAGTTTTGCTTCCAAGAAGACCAATATAGTTATAAAATTTGATCAGCAGTTTGTTACTGAGTAATCTGTATGTAATCTACAATGAGGAAAATATGTTAAAGAATTTGTCATACATTGAATAATCAGATATTACGAGAGAGGTTAACTTTAAAAAAAAACCCTCTACATTTTATTTGGCAGAAGAGAATAGGAAGCTTTAGTTGCTTATTTTTACTTCTGGTCCAAGTGTTGGGAGCACTTAAATGTCTCTCCTGTTTTTTTTTCCTCTGTGTGTTGTCAGACTTCTAATGTCCCCAGCTGAAAAGGGAAATTAACCAGGAATGCCAGTTCTGTCTGTTCTTTCCTACAATGGCACTTTCTCACAACAGGACAGCTACTTGAAGTGGAGCAAGAATGTTCTGCCAGTTTCTCTCAAACTCTTGCTAACCACATGGGAAAAGCTCAAGAGCAGAGGGAAGAATCTTGGCCTTAGTCTATTTTTTCCCCTTTGCACGGGGGCAGAGGAAGTCACAGACGTGAAGAAGCACTCATTACTGAGTGCAGGAGCTGAAACTCTTTATTGTTCCTGAGAGGGAGGTAGCTTTACTGTAGACTTTTGCAACAAATCCAATTTAATGCAAGTTGCATTAAAAAAACAGTTAATAGGCAATTAACAAAATGTCTCATTTTTCTCATACAGTTAAGTAACCTGTTTTGAATTCCAGATCACTGAGCATAGAATGGTTTGAGTTGAAAAGGATCTTAAAGATCATCTAGTTCCAACCACCCTTCCTTGGGAGGGAGGACACCTTTCACTAGACAAGGTTGCTCAAAGCCCCATCTGACCTGGCCTTGAACCATTCCAGGGATGGGGCATCCACAATCTCTCTGGGCAGCCTGTCCCAGTGCCTTACCTCTCTCACAAAAAAGTTCTTCCTAATGTAAAATCTAAGTCTACTGCTTTTCAGTTTAAAGCCATTCCCCCTTGTCCTATGACTACATGCTCTTGTACAAAGTCCTTCTCCAACCTTCTTTCAGGCTCCCTTTACTTTAGTGGAAGGCTGCTCCAAAGTCTTCCTGGAGCCTTGTCTTCTCCAGGCTGAACAACCCCAACTCTCTCAGTTGTTTGTCCTCAAAGGAGAGATGCTTCAGCTTCTGATCATCTCCTCTATACTCCCCCTAATAGGTGTTCCATGTGGGGTCTCACAAGAGTAGAGTTGAGGGGGAGAATCACCTCCCTCAAATTGCTGTTTATGCTTCTTTTGAGCAGAAGTAGTTGGATTTTATTTCGGTTATATGAATATCCTATTTAAAGAGAAAGTGAGAGAGTGTATGTGTATCAGTAAATTACTTTATAGTATATTATTAGTATATGAGAGGATCACAGACTGACTGAGATTGGAAGGGACCTGGTGTCATCTGGTCCAACCTTTCTTCTCAAGGAAGGCCACCCACAACAAATTGCCCGGGACCACATCCAGATGGCTTTTGAAAATCT